>QLOJ01003773.1:11102-29593 GCA_003313625.1 Tricholoma saponaceum | reverse complement strand
TAGCCGTGAGTGATTCGATAGATATGCCGTACGTTCGTCTCACTGGCATCTGGGAATAGTTCACATCAGGGGGCACGGCGGGAGATTTTACGATGCCTGCAATATTATGGCCGAATCAGACATGGATAGATCCACTTCCAGGACCTTCGTGAAATCGGTCTTTATACTTGCTAGACCTTGGCTAGAGACTCGGACTTCCATAATAGCCTCCGAATCCGACGACTCGGATCAAATTATTTACATTTATTTACAAGCTGGATGGGCCCAGAACTTGAATCCCTACTTATAACTTACAACACCCTTTGCTGTTTAACTTAACAACAAAATTGCACAGGCCACTAGCGCAACGCGACCTATGTCTTCGTCTTCAACTTCATCAGCGAAATCGATGTTCATCAAGTCGCAATGTGCGCCCAGCTGATGCATCTTTGCTCACTAACTTGAAAATAATTATTGATGGCAGACTTTACACGATTACGCAGCCTAGATAAATGGTTTTGTAACATCTGCACCCCGCCCAACAATGGGCACATCGACTACATGAATACCCGCGCGGCCCAACACCACGAACGACACTCGGCAGAACATGCTCGTAATGTTGCAGAATTGGAGATATGGTGGAATGCGCCAGCTCCGGATGCAGCCGCCTGGAATGCTCCAATTGCAGAAGATCCACCTTTAACGGCAGAGGAAATGAAAATGAGAGAAAGTCGGATGCATGTAGATCACGTTCAAGATATGGTTCCATTTTGGATTAGAGGGGTCGAGGCAGCAGAGAAGGGGGAGGTGCTGAGACTTGAACATTTTCTGGAAACGCTGCAGGAGGCGTCGGACGCCTGGTTGCATGCGAATTCGGAGCAGGGGTGGGGCCAATGGGGTGGGGACTGGGACAGAGTTGATGGGTGGGATAGTGTCCGGGTAGATGCATGGGCCATAAGGTCGATGTCGTCGGGGAATGGATCGAGAATGAGATCCGAGTCGGCTTCTCAGGTGAGACCCAGAAGACAAATACCTGTGAAAGGCGGGCAGCAGCGCCGACAAATGGAATCACGAAGAGATAAGAACGTCAGTAGAGAAAAGGAGTCGTTTACCAATGCCTTCGACTTTGTGGAACATGTTGCAAGGCAACAATCAGCGGACGAGGAGCAGAAACGACGGATGCATACTTTTTTCGATGTTCGTCGGGGTGCTCATATCCCACATTCATGTCTCATGAATGTCTTCTAGATGCCCACACACGAGAAAATTAAGAAGATTGACGAGGTCATTCGGTACTTACATGCTGTCCGTGAACAGTGAATGGATTGGTGAGCTTTATGGCGTTGTTTCAATTTTCTTTTCCAGGGGCAGGGCATCCGGCTGATCGTCTTCCATTTCGATGTCAGTGTATGACTTTGCTGCACTCTTTTTCGGTGTATGTTGCCAGGCGAGAGTATATATATCTTCGCAAATCATCTTATATATACGACGACGGTTGATATGACAGAATTGATGAGTTCAACTATCAATGCTGTTTGGTAACCAGTTGGAGCCAGTTAGTAAATCTTTGGATGCGTGGTAATTTATTGACACGCGTCGAGGAAGACGACTCAAAGTCTCAAACATCGAAAGGTATGACAATATAGCAAATGGCGCCCTTGCCTTCGTCCTTGAGCCCACATATCTGCGTCCTACCATCCGAAGATCTCACAGAGCTTCTGGAATCATCCTCTTTGCCACCTCTACCCGCCATCTTGCAATCATTCTCACCACTTCCGCAAGGTGTGTATCGCTGCCAACCTTTATCTCAATGGTTCATAAAAATATTCCTTAGTGACTACTCGTACGACCTCTTTTGCGTCCATTCCTCATGCATCATTCTTTCTGCGCTTCTCGGACTTGAAAGAGACAGAAGTGGCTTGTCAGGAAGACGAAGAACAACGTGCGGTTCGGACTATCGATTGGATAAGTGCGCGTATTAACAAAAGATGTTCTAAATGGGTGGAGGAAATTGATAAATTGGGCGATAAAGAGATTCTTAGGACTCCTTGGTGGGATGAAGTTAGAAGATGTGTAGAGGGAGACCATGTTCCTTCAAAAACAGAGGGATGGAATCATCCTGTTGCAGGTACGCACCTCAACATTTGCTTTTTGGAGACGATGAAATGAATTTTTTGAATGCAGTAATCCTAGCTGTATCAACAACCGCACCCAACCCGCTGCAGGCAATTACAGCCTTACATTCACGAATCCTTGAATTTCCATCATGGGTCGATCCCTTTTTTCTCCGTTATACGCTCATAGTACATCCAAAGAATTCACCACTGTCGGATGAAGAGTAAGTTTTAACCGTTATGCGCGTGATGCACCGCAGTTGAAGATATCACTAGAGCAGGAGCGCTTTTCAATGCTGTCAAGAAACAATTTGGGCTCCATAGTTATTTACTCCCGCTGGTTATGCCTACGCCACCTCCACCTCCTGTCCCTGTCCCAGCTCTGAGCCCACGACTTCCCCCACCTCCACCTCCTGACTCGTCAAATTCTTACCATTCTATACCTATGAGTCCAGGCGTACACCTTCCGAATGGAATCAACACTTTGATGATGGCAGAAAATGATATTCAACAGACAGCGCGGTTTGCGCGAGAATTTTTGGTAATGAGCTTGATACCTTGGATGGAAAAATGTGTGGTGGAATGGAATGAAAATGTTTTGCTTTCTTCGCGCTATGCACATACATAATTCTCATACTTTTGTACAGTTCTCGTCGACCCGTCGACTGCCTTCCCGGCTTTTTTCTTCGACCCGCCGTCTATTCGGCGCATCGTCAGCTTCTCCCGCTCCATCTCATAGTCCTTCGTCCTCAGTTGTCTCGCTCCCTTCTCGTGCAGCTCACAATACTGCTATGGCTGCAAGTGGTCTACCGTCGGCACCTCCATTACAGCAGCGTCGTTTAGCAGAGTTTGCCACTATGCTTGGGGATCTGAAATTGGCGGTCACAGTTTGGGAGGCTTTGAGAAAGGAGAGTAGAGGAGGATCGGTGCGGCATAGTTTCCGTAAGCGTTCTCAACACTAATTTGTTGCGGCAGGATATTCTTCCTTTATTGTTGTCTCCTTCGCCCACGTTAGCCCTTCATGCGTCTAATGCCCTTTCGGCCGTGCATCTGCAATCACATGAGCCACCTGCACACGCACAATTACGTGCCCTCACATATGCTGTACGTTGGGAAAATGGCATCGAGAACACTGATTTTTTAGGGAGCATTCTAGAGGGCGAACGGTGGCTGGTCTGGGCTGCAGGAAATGTAAGGTCCTTTCCGGATACCGTCTTATGACATAATGGGCTGGCTAATCGCTAGTTGAAAGGCAGAAGAGACCCCAGCAGCACTTTTGTTGGCTCATGCTGCGCTGCTGAGCTCTAGGAAACAGGCGAGAAGAAGAGCAGCGCTTTGGTACCTCTCTGCTGCCAATAGACTGGAAAAGTGCGGCATTGTGCGTACATCCTTAGTGGTGTGTCACGAATTATTGATACTTATCTGGAGTTCAGAGATCTTTAACAATGTATTTCCTACGCAAAGCCCATGATCTGTACAAAAATCGCCCGCGCAAAGTTCTCTCCCTGTCGTTCTGGGAATCTGAGGGAGTGTCACCACTGGATGCACAGGGAATTGATGCCATCATGTTGGGCATCGAGCACCCCCTTGGTATTCCTCTTCCCGTACTACTTTCTATGCCATTGCTGATGTGGATTCATTTTCAAGGTCGATTATTGTATACGACAGGTGATGTTTCAGGGGCCGTCCGGTTCTTCCTAGGTCTGCTTAGGGGCTCACATGAATCACCTTCGCGCCTTTACCCTCCTTTAACGAGTGGAATCGTCAATGAAGCAGCCAAACTCCCTGGAGCTGACAAGGTATACCTCGATGATTTTCGAGTGGCATTCGCAGTAGGTTGATTTTATTCGGATGTCACTCAATTCTGATCATCCCCAGCATCTTAAATCAACCTCTGGCGATCATCCTCAATTGAAGGAACTCAAACTGCCGTTTACGTTCTGTCTTGCGAAACAAACCCGTGTAAGACTTCCAAGGGATAACGAGCCTGAGCTTTACCGAGTTTGGGAGGAACGCGAAGAAAGTTGGAGAGCATTCTGGAAGGCTCGTGGGGGCAAGGAACCGCTTTCTAGAAGTGGACAGGCATCCGTCAATGGTATAGTGGTCTCTATGGCATGAACTTTATTTCTGAGTTCTCTGTTGAGATTTGGATTACAGAAACTTTCTGGATAGACCTTTTTCTGCGGAATCCATTAGATGCTGAAGTCAACCTGTCCAATGTGACTGTCATTTTGGAAGAATCAGATGCTCGAGATTCCTCATTCACCAGTTCTTTTGTGGAGGTGGAATCGGTTGAGAATGTTGTTTTAGCCCCAAAGGAATCCCGTACAGTGCGTAGATGCCAAGGAACTCTGCGACATCTCTGACAAAAATATGTGAAGATTCCTATATGTGTCAAATCACAGCAGCCAGCATGTTTGATGATAACCCACGTCACCTACGAATTTCTCTCCCTTCTTCCTTCGACGGAGTCCCTATCCTCACGTGGCCGGAGACTGCAAGACACATTATCTCAGAGGCAGAAGCCAACATATTCTCCAGATGTGATTGCGAAGGTGGTAGTTAAAGAGACGAGCCACAAATTACTCGCAAATTTTGTGGACGATGATCGGCTTGTCCTCGCGCAAGGCGAGACGAAATCTATGTCATTGTGGTTCTCTAACACAGGTGCGAAACCAATCAACGAAATCTGGCTGGTGTCCGGACCGGAGGATGAGATCTGCCTGAGTACGGAAGAAGACTCAAACGACACTGGTGAGAATATCCATGGTTGGAAAATTTGAATAACTTTCTCATATTCCCGAACGAATTCAGGAACCACGATGCGGGCGGAAACTCTGCAAACCGTCAATTCTCTTAATACTGAAGAAACGCTTCGTATACCTTTACCACATTCAGACAACTTACGTGCTGGTGATAATTTCAAGCTTTCTCTTAAACTTCATGTCGAGTCTGTCGGGGAACAAGAGCTTTGTTTTCTTTTCATTTATCGGGAGGTATGTGTTTCTCGTGCGATATTAAACGTTCTTCACCTTGCTTCCTCTTTCAGGATGGTTCGGAATCATTCCAAGCCACTCAGCTCTCTCGACACTTCACAGTTCATACTCTTCTCGAAGCAACTGCAACGGCACAACCCTACCACTCTTCGGATCACTTGTTTCTTCTCAATCTAGAACTTTGGAATATCTCCCCATCAACAGTGGTAGATTTGACGCAGGTCACTTGTCTGAGTCCGACTTGGAATTGCAATTCTATCACGACACCCGCCCTGTGAGTTTGTTGGGTTTCCCTCCATCTCAAGTAGTGATTCTTCGCAGTGGTTCTGTGCCGCCTTCGCAGTCTTCACGTCTGATATTTGGAGTAAATCGTTGGGAGGCAGGCTCGGATCCTCAGGAGGTTGTAGATTTCGTTTCAAGAAAAATAGATGATGTCCTGCAAGGAAGACCGGTAGATATATCCAACCCGCCACCGGTCGCTCTCCTCGGCAGTCATCTAACTAAGGTTAGCTTCTGCTCGCCTTAGCAATTACCATTATCTCAATGCATAGTCCACCAAGGCTGCGTGTCGTAGATCCGTTGGCACCCCTAACACTCGACGTCTGCTCCAGTGTGGGAAACGCAATGCAGTAACTCACGTTGTGTCTCACACCCACCCTTACATCCCCAGCCATTTGTATCCTTTTATCTTTCCATTGTACAACCCTGCATCGGTTGATATAGTTATTTTCTGGGATATTCCATTGGAGCAGCGGTCTGGGTATATCTGTATAACAGGTATCACCCTGGGGGCCAATCACGCTGCGCTGAAGGAAGTTATAGAAGCAGTCGAAGGCGCAAAGGTCAAGCGCAGCATGTATGCTGAGACTCAGCGAGAGAAAGCAGAGATACTTGATGGAATCCGGGAGAGCGAATGGAATGCTGAGATGGATCCGCTAGTTTTGTCGCCGCAAGAAACGGGCACTTTGCTTCATGATTTTACCCAAGGGTTCGTTGAGGTGGGATCAACCATTGAAGTCATGGCTAACATACTTCTCCAGACCCTGCCGCACATCGGTTCCCTTGACACTTCGCAACTATTCTTTGACCCGCAAATGCCAGTTTTTGTTGAGACTCCCGACTGGCCATGTGTCTTCTTCGTGAGTTGGGTCATCGATACGTGATCTTGTGGCTAACCAAGCGTGGAGTAGAAACATCCTTCCACTTCATTATACCGGTAGACTGACATTTCGTGGCACGTTGAAACCTCTTGAGGCAACCACAATCCAACCTCGTGTTTGTATTACCCATCCAGGCGAGTATGGGCTTGGAGGTTGGTGTTTGGAGACTCAAGTCCTTCGGACATCATGTCAAGCATTCGAAGATATTGGGGACGTACAACATCGATACCGGCAGGAACCGTCATCAGATGATAGACCCTGCCTCGTTGTTCGCAATGCACATTCCAATGAAGTATAGACATCCAAATTAATTAAACATGCAGAGAAGACATTAGAAGATAATTCATTTCTCGGGTTGTGCATCTCGTTCGCGCTTTTCGCGCTCCAATTTCTCCCTCCTCATAGCAGCAAGTCGCAACTGTTTCACTCGCATGTTAAAGAAAGTCTGGCAATGCAGGTAAGTATTGAGTACAACCCATCCACTTAAGATTATACGCACGCCGAGGATGAATTGGACAAAACTGAAGAAGGGTACCCATAACTGGATGTAGAGATTGGTTAAAGCGTCAAAAACAAGTCTGCGACTTACATCCACGGGAATAAACTTCTGCGCGACAATTGTAGACAACGGAGAGACTGCCCAAGTGATCTGCGGCGAGCAGTGAGTGATGCCCAGATGACCAGATGGACAGACTTTACCCGAATGACTGAGAAGAATCCCGCTTTCACAGTCTTGATGATTTCATCAACAGACCCCGCCCCATTGATGATTGCCATCGATGCAAGATATGCTGTTGTCGACTAAAATGAATACTGATAACGCTCTAGAAACAGACTACGTGCCAGCTGTCTGGATTGGAGCAACCAAGAGGTTGCTCGCCAAGATTTGTGCAATCTTCGCGCCAGTCCCCGTTTTAGTCGCGAAAGCCTTTTGCAACGCGCCGATAAGGACATGCCCGATTGGGGCAGACACGAGAAGGCCGTAGAGCGCCATCTTGAGGGCTTTGACGTCGATATGGGAACCCGCAAGACCATGTAGCAGCCACGATGCATCTTTAGCAGGTCTCTTTGTTGGCATGCCTGCTAGGTGGCTACCCAGCACTTCTTGCAAAAAGCATAGTGTACCTGATGGCCGTTGGCAGATGGAAGCATAGTAGGTTAACATTTGTCATGGTTCTGAGTATTGACACTACCTGTCGTGATTGCCTTCGTGCGAAGGGGATGTGCAGCAAGCTGGTTAAGGTAGCTCAGGAGGAGTGGGTTTGTACCCTTAGTTACATGTACAGTGTTCATGGTTGTCTCAAGAACAAAAAGGCTGCCCTTCGAGACGAATGGAAAAAGTTGAATGGATGCAAATCAGCCAGCAATTCACGGTCATTCAATCCGGGATCCCGACTCCGGCCGCTCTACAGCTATTGCCGGGTGCGAATGAACACCAACAGCAATTGCCGACCCTCAGGTAGTAATCAATGCAGGTATAATCATTAGGATATGTACGGCACTCTATAACATCAATGGTCCCAAGTCTATTTTCCCTTTACCCTGCAATATAATGTCAGAATACCTCAAGAAGCCCACCACAGGGACGTACCAGAGTTTGACGTAGTCTGCTAATGAAACCATGCAGATGGTTTGCCATATACCAAGGCCAATACGGGGGGTAACTCCACGATAGAGTCCTTTGATACCATTCTCGCGGTAGATGAACGCCAGGGTGTTCATGATGGTAAGTTTCGCGGGACGGTTGGCATTCGCGGTGCTCTTTGCCATTGATTGCATCTGAATATAACCTGAGTCGGGCACGACGTCAAAGTGCACAGAATAATAATACCTCTACACGAATGACTTCAATTGGTTGATTCCACGTCGCCAATGCACCGCCAACAGTCGAAGCGAGAATTTTGTCCAAAGGTCCTAGACTGTCCGTTTCGCCCTTACCTTTAATTTTGCGAATCGAAGATTCAGCCAGGCGAGCAAAACCCATCCTAGACATACAGTCAAGAGCACTGTGACAGTAACAAAGAGTATAGTTCCCTACCGAGATCCCCAGTTTGTACACTGGCGAACAGCTACAGCATTTACACCCTTGTTAACTCCAGCAAGACCTTCCCGTCGGTATATATCACCAAAAACGGCCCATGTTGATGGAGGCTTGACTCCAGTTGCTGCAGTTTTATGCCGAGTGATCTCGACGGTTTTCATACAGGTCGTAAAGCCTGTCCATGAGAATGAAGAGGTTCATTGATGATGATGACGACGCAAACTCGAGCAGCATGATGCACCAGCTGGTCAAAAGGGGAAACCTACCCATTGTCGCGTATGCCTGTGCAACACCACCAGTCATGCCACCTAACAAACCAGCGAACGCAGGATTGATACCAGCGGTAAGTGATGCCGTTTCTACTTCCGAAGCCGTAAAAATCAACACGGCCCCCTTGGTAGATGCTTCGATCCATGCCTAAGCATCAAGAATAGCTGTAAGACATTGCAAAATTGCTAGAATATGTGAACCGAACCCAGGGAATGAGTCCTTGATAATACCCGACAATGCCACCACGGGACCAAACGGTCTTGCACGCTTGCCACATGGTCTGCGACCGATTGGCAGCCATCTGGGTCTTGAGCACCTCTAAAGGCTGCCCCAGGGTCGTGACCTATGTGAAAAGATTGCAAAGAATTGTACTGTGATGCCAGCGAAGATAGTTACCTCCTAAGGATCCCAAAAGCATTGTTAGTTGTGCCGTTGTGTGAATGGAGAATAATTATACGTACAAACTAAATTATTCGTAAGAATAACATGAAGACGTTAGCTGAAACCAGAGGCCAAGATTTGAAATATAATATGCACCATATTCATAATGGCACCTATTGTTGCATTCGTTAGATGTTCACGTGTTAAAGAAGAGAAAACACGCATACCGACAGCAATGTTGGACCAGTTGACGCCCTTTTGACCTGGTTCTTTTTGGATAGCCATTGCTGTAAGCCGACGGGATAGACCGGAGGGTTAGAATGAGCAAAGGGAGGAGGGGAAGAGAACGGAAAGTGTTGACAGGTTTTGGACCCGAGTTGGCGTCTCGGACGACTTAATTTTTCTTTTGGGGTTGTGATCGGACTTCGCCGTAACACAACCCTGAACAAGGCTAGGCAAGGCTTCTCAGCCTATAGAGGCCATTTCTCTGCCATCGCGCTAATTGCAATTTCACTAATCATTCCGGTCATTATCAATGTATGTAAAGGAGCCGAATCCAATATGAGAATATAAACAATCCTGCCGAACGCAACGGGAATTAAGTGCAGATCGATAGAACCCAGGGGGCGAAGTAGTACGTATGGTATAGTGCATGCACAACGGACGTTGGAGCGTGTCATGTGTCGTGAGTGAGGGTCGTATTCATTCATATCAAAGCTATTGGAAACATCGTGTTCGTCATGCTGAAGTCGGCTGTTCCTTGCTGAGCCGTTCGGTGAGTGTATCCACGTCTTCTTTCAATCTATTGCCAGGAGGCATTCAAGCAGAAAAATGTCGTCAATAATTTAGTTTCCCAAAAATTATAAGAAAATTATATAAATCCATAAATAACGGCCAACGCTATGGCCGCTCCAATAAAACTTTTCAATCGAAAGAACCCAACGTACCGAGTGATCTGCTCTTGATTCTCCTCATGATCCTGTTCGAGATATTGAATTTCCATCACCTTTCGCTCCACTTCCTGCCGAGCTTCTTCCGTCCTGCTTTCCGACGCCTCAAGTTCAAGCTTCAGAGCTTTCAAGGCTTTCTCGTGCTCGGCCTGCAAATCATGCATCTTGAGATTGTGAGCCTCGTGCAACCTCTGAAGCTCTTCCTTTGTCACACCCGGTGCAAGGTGGGCAACTCCATTGGAGTTGCTCTTTGGTGCGATCGTTTCCGAAGATATGGTTGCTTTGAGCGTCGCAAGTTCACCTTCGAGGTCTGAAAGCCTGACCAAAAGCTCCGATTTCTGGGCGGCGAGAGAGGTAACTTCTTCATCATATGCCGAACGAAGTTTTATGACCTCGTCCGCACGACCTTTGGCAACTTCCTCCAGCTCCTTGGTCTGATTGTGAGACATCTCCGTAAGAGACGCTTTGGTAAGATTGAGCATGTCAGTGACGGCCGCTAGATCATCTTTGGTGTTGGACAGCTCCTTCGACAATCGAGTCATTTCTTCCACATGTTCTGGTGATATCTGCGGGATCGAAGCAGCAGCGGCAAGAGCCTCATCGCGCTGACTAGTGAGGTTTTCTATCTCACCACGAGCCGACTCGAGGCCTGCCTTAGCTTTCGCTAAATCGTCTTGGGTAGCTTTGAGATCAAGTTTCAGCACGTTGATCTGTTTTTCCAGACGGTTTGACTCCGATTCTAAGCTCGACGCATGCTCCGCCTTCAAATCTTCCAGAGCTGACTGATTTGCAGCGCGAATCTGTTCAATAGTGGCGATAGAACCAGCTCTAAGGCTTTGTAGTTCTTGGGCATGCTCTGTACCCGCTTCATTCTAAGTAAGATGTGAGGAGATACCGCAAGATTTACGTTCTGAAACATACCTTGGCACGCTCGAATGCCTCTTGCAGCAATTGGCTATGCTCGAGTTTGACAGCGTCAACCTTTGAAGTATAGTAAGCCTCTTGACCCTGAAAACATTCAACTTGAGAATGGTCCTGTTCATTCCAGTGACAGGAGATTCGTCACCTCTAATTCAGCGGTAATTCTTTTAATTTCGTCAGATAATTCCGTTTGCTGGCTCTTATGGACCTGTTCCATCTCCTCGAGCTTACGAGCATGTTCCTTGAGAGCTGCCTGTGCATCTATCCTGACCCGTTCCTGCGCGGCCACAGAGGCCGTCAATTCTTCCCCGAGTGCCTCCAGAGCAACAACGGCTTTCGACCGCTCTGCAGATGCAGCCTCGAGCGCTTCGTAGTGGTCTCTCTTGATATCGTCGAGTAACGCGGCATGACCTGCCTCTGTTGCCTTCGCCTCGTCGATAGCCTGTTGTTTCGCAGATCTAGTACTTTGTAGCTCCTCCTCTACGGCTTTCATGCGAGCTAGCGATTGAGCATGTTGATCTTCAGCAAGCTCTTGGCTTTCCTTCAACTCCAAAATCTCTACTTCAAGCTCTGATAGCTTGGCCACAGTTTCTTCTTTTTCCTCCTTCAGTCGCGTCAATGTTGCATTCAAGTTGTCAACTGCAGCAGCTTTATCGCCCACATCCTTGATTTTCTCCTCCGCTGCCAGAAGCGCTTCTGCGTGTGCATCTTTCAGTGCCTCTATTTCATTCGAATGAGCCTTGAGGAGCACTTCGCGTTCAGCCGACGCCGCAACCAAAGCTTCGGAATCCTTCGCGACTCGAAGCATTTCCAGTTGTTCTTTAGAGGACAAGACCTCCGTTTCTAACGCTTGGATTTGGGTACGAAGGTTCTGAACAAGCTCATTCTGACTATGTGCAACAACCTTTGAGGCGGCAAGCTGTGAAAAATGGATAGCTGGAGATTAAGCTGAGACGACGGAAAAGAAACTTACATCTTCTCGCAACGATTCTAGCACAGACTCCCCCGCTTGTTGTTCGGACAGAAGAGTGGACATGGCTTCCCTGGTCTCCATCAGTTGGACCTCCAAAACAGATTTCTCCTGGGCCAACTTTCCAGCCGACCCTTTGTTTGTTTCAACATCTGCCAAAGCTCTTTCGAGCGACGACTGAAGAGTGACAATCTGGCTCTCCAGTTCCACAGTAGCCTCAGTCTTTGAGGCAAGCGAATCTGACACTTCTTTCAGCTACAAAAACTGGTGAGCTTACAACATCGGTGAACAGGAATTGAGGCCACCTTGATCTGCAGTTCCTCCAGAACTTTTCCATCTTCTACTACTTCTCGTATGGATGAAATGGAAGTCGTTGCACGAGTTGGTTTCGCAGGCACAGCACTAGAAGAACGAGCAAGGGGAGCTTTGGAAGGAGTCGCAGCGGGCAGACTCTGCCTGGAACTCAGAGGAGTTCGTTTGACACCTTCCGACACAGATGCACGAGGGCGGGAGGCAGAAGAAGCGACAGAACTAGCGGGAGATACGACCGACGCGCGCGTTGCACTTGTGCCGGGGGGTGGCTTAGCAGCAGCTGAGGCGGGTGTGGGTGTCGACGTCTTGGCAGGAGGCTTTGAGGTTGACGGCGGAGGAGGCTTCGGAGGAACGACAGAGAGCCGTCGACTGGGAGGTGCAACTGAAGGAGCAGGTGCACGAGCGGAAGCCATGGACGGTTTGGATGGAGAAGATGAAGAGCTTGTTGATCTCTTGAGTGTAGGTGCGGTGGTCGAAGTTTTCACAGTTGCGGTATTCGTCGCGGCCAACGGCTTCGCAGACGATGACTTAACAGTACCAGCACCAAACGTTCCAGAGTTAATGATCTAGAGTTCTATTAGCAGACATCCCTTACATCAACACGTTGAACACGAGCCTTTTTCACAGTAGGGGTAGCAGGACCACCTGTTGATTTACCAAGGGGAGGCTTGACAGAGGGCCTAGGTTTGGCTGTAGCTGATGGGGCCTTTACTTCGGGTGCATCAAGTATCAAATCTGCGGTGTTATGAACCACGAGGGACTGGTCTAGTTCCGTGTCAACTATAGGCGGACTTGCAGGTTCATGGGGTGTTTCATCACCTGGCATGCCCTCTGTAGTCAATATGGCATCCTCGTGTTCGCCACGAGGAGCCTGAGAGGTATCAGACACCACGACAGGGTCCTGGTCCGCAACCTGCCCAGATGCTGGGATAGGACTCTGTGAACTGACCTCGGACATTGGTCAAGAACGAGGGAGGACGTTTGGACCAAATTTGAGTGCTGGCGAGAAAGATTCAACGGTCGCGTCGTGAAGCCGGATAGCGAGGCGAAGTTTCACACGCACTAATACTAGTTTACATTGACCAACTTGAATTCAATCTCCACTACATATCTATTCCTCATCTACTACAGCCCCGCTCAAGTAATAGTCGCGTACAAGTTCAATGCATTCAAAGCAGGCTCCTTCAGCGATTCGTGATTATAGCCTAAGATAGCGACCTTCAAGGGTAAGTAGTCAGAATGCTTAGACCCATTCTAGCAGAGAAATACCCTACCCCTCCTGGTTCGACATTAAAATGTGTTCCTACGTACACTCACATCAGCTTTACACATTGCAGAATTATAGTCAGTGCATTCACCAAGGCGAAGCGGGAAGTCGATCCAGCGTGAGATCAACACTCGACTGAAGTGCCCATGGGCAACAATCATGACGTCTCGTGTGTTCTTCTCCTCTTCTTTGTATTGTCGGTGATATTCGCGAACCTACAGAACACTTAAAATACAACATCTAAACGCATACGGAAGCAAACCTTTGCAATGACTGCATCTACGCGTGCTTCCATGTCTGCAACTGATTCTCCTGCTGGACATCTACGACAGACATGCAGCATAATCAGTGGACAGCAATAATAAAAGAGTTACCCATCCTCCCAGATAGACCAACTTGGATTCATCTTCTTTATTTCGGATGTCAAAAGCCCTTCATACTGGCCTGAAGGTTCTGGTGAACAGGTGTCATCTTACTTGGGCCGTAACTATTACCATAATCCCATTCCCGTACTTCTTCTGTCAAGATATGATGGGGGAACTGGGGAAGATGACCGAAGAGAAGATGGAAAGTCTTGTGGGCACGTTGGCGAGGAGAAACGAAGACCGTGCACAAGTTTTTGGGGTCGATGACCACTGGAAGAGGCAAATAAACATCACCCTGAAGGTGCGATATTGTTTAAGATCGAGTTATTACTTACGATCTTCGCCCACGAGGGCCTGAGCTTTTTCCTTGACTTGCTCTTCTCCCTTAGGCGTGAGGGGGATGTCTGATAGCCCAGTCTAGACTATGTTAGTCGATGCGAGATCAGGCAGAATGACTTGATACCAACATGTCTCCTACATCAACTTGACATGAGCGCGTGAGCTTGAATGAGAAATCACGGTCTCCCGTGTCATGGAACTAAAGACAGACCCGTTTAAGGACCATTCAGTTTCACCTGAAGGGGAAGTCATGAAGGACGGACAGTATGAGATAGACACTGATCAAACCATGGCGAACAAGAAACAATCGGGGCATCGGGCGTCCCATGGCGGTTGGAGTACTACACTGTATATTGCTACTCGATTGTCGAACTTGAAGCTTCAATATTGAATAGCGTGCGGACTGATAATCACCTTTCCACGTGACGAACAATCGCCATGCACGCTGCCCTACCACTGGCACTACTCAGTCCAGTAGGCACACCAAAGGAAGACAATCAATCTTTCTAACGCAATACCCTCCAGTCGTACTGTAAGTGCTTGTTCCGTTTTCAGATTCAACGGGTCTTAGCGCATTAAAACTTGACGTGGAACCGTTTCAGTCTGTCATGTTCGACGAATGTGAGCAGTCCTTGGCTTTTTGTGTTGTCTTTATCCAAAATTGTTTGACATCATAGATGTCGAACACGCCGCTGGACAGTCCATTCCGGGTGTTCCGCCTTTGCCACAGCTACAGTACGAAGGTTTCGAGCCTTCTCCCTTCAAACCCGATGATAGTCGTGCGGAGCCGGAGGATTTGAAACCGGTATGTCGGCTTTTAATTGTGATTCTGGATCCAACTTATTTACCTCGCAGGTTCTTGAGCCGGGCGCCGATAGTTCACCAATATTTGACTTGGGAAGAGTCCAATATGCTCTGCCCGCACCCCTTCTGTCATTTGTCGTGTGTTCGGATATGCTCGCCATGGGACTAGCTTCAGGCATGATTGTTCTCATTGAACTCCAACATTCGGACAAGGTTATCAGAGTTCCGATACCCAGAAAACCAGCCGACATGACGATTCACAAAGTTTTCATGGATCCATCCGGGTCGCATATCATAGTAACATCCGTTCAGGGTGAGAATTGGTATATGTATCGTCAGTGGAAGAAGCCGCGTCAACTAAAGGGTTTCAAAATGGTAATCGAGAGTATCGCATGGAACAAGGCTGTATTGCTCTCGGCGTCACATATGACCCCCACTCAGCGAGCATCCACCCGGGAAATTTTAATTGGGACAAGGAATGGAACGATCTACGAAGTTGTCCTTAATGCCGAGGAAGACTTTTTCAAACCCTTAGAACGGTATTCGCAGCTTGTGTACACATTGCCGGAACGACATCCCGTAACAGGAATTAAATTCGATTTTTTCCCTCCCTCAGACCCACAGAAAGCACTAGTTATTGCTACAACTCCTTCTCGTATCTATCAATTTGTTGGCGCTTTCGACAGAAGGTCTGAAGAGGGTGATCGTTTCACTAGGCTCTTTACCAGCTATCGTGAAATAGCTCCAAGTCTGTATATCGATTGCTAACAAATTCCAGAGCTGATCATGTTACAGAGATCCTAGAGTTGCCTAGCAATCTACAACACTCCGAGTTACATTTTTTTAGCCTCAATTCTGACCAGGCTTTGTCGCTTCCCAGGAGCATGGCATGGATGACGGGTCTGTACTCCATCCTTCTGGTCTGATCTCCCTCTGAAATCTCCACAAGGACCCGGAATATACCACGGCACACTTAACTTTGAATCCACCTCTGAGGACTTCATTGATGCCGCACAGCTGCTACCGTATCCTTCACTCGCCACGGGTGTTGATAGTCCCGAAATGCCGCTATCCATCGCACTGACTGAATTTCACTTCATACTCTTATACAAAGATCGAATAGCCGCCGTTTGCAATCTTGATGAGAAACTGACCTACGAAGAAACCCTACCTCTTGTAACTATCTTCTCGTTGATCCACCGCCAGCACTGATATTTTCAAAATAGCAATCGGGGGAGGAAGTTCGAGGGCTAGCTGCCGACCCTGTTCGCAAGACGTACTGGATATACACTGATCAGTCGTTGTTTGAGCTGGTAGTAGGGAACGAGGATCGTGATATCTGGAAAATCTATCTAGAGAAGAGACACTTCGATCTCGCGCTACAATATGCCAAAGTATGTTATTTGTTTCATTCCTTCCTGTTTGCCTGGTGATGACGTTTGGCCATAGACGGCTGCTCAACGAGACCAGGTTCTATCAGCACAAGCCGATGCATACTTCCACGAGGGCCGATATTTTCAAGCTGCTCAGTGCTACGCCCAGTCCTCAGTGACTTTTGAGGAGGTCGTTCTTAAATTTGTGGAGGTTGGCGAACGCGATTCATTAAGATCTTACCTTATCTCAAAGTTAGAGCGGACACGGAAAGGGGTACGGTTTCCGATCCATTGTTTGCCCTCATTTTCGTCTGATACACTTGGTCAGGATATTACGCAGCGCATGATGCTAGCTACCTGGCTTGTTGAATTTTATCTTAGCAAGTGTGGCGAATTGGAAGACATCGTTGCGTCAGAAGCGGTGTCAAACGATGTCGACAACCTCCGGGCTCATCGGACAATTGTTGAGGATGATCTACGGCAATTTCTCGACACCTATAAGGTTGGTGGATTGCATATCAGCTGGTTAAGTTGGTTCTTACTGCAAGAATAGAACGATTTAGATCGATCCACAGTATATGAGCTCATACAAGGACATGGCAGGACCGACATGTATCTTTACTATGCTACTGCGATCGGTGATTTCGAGCGCGTCATTGAACACTGGATTTTGGAAGAAGAGTGGCTCAAGGCAATTGAGGTCATCAATCGCCAGGTAAGTGCCACAAGATTAAATGTCCTTGTCATTGACAATGAACATCGTATAGACTGACCTCGAGTTATATTATCGGTTTGGACCAGTACTCATGCGTCAAGCTCCAAAGGAGACTGTAGATTCTTGGCTCCGACAAGCGTCTTTGGATCCTCTACGCCTTATACCTTCTCTCCTTCAAACTCAACACGCCCCGCGTGACCCGCTGTCCCCGAACCACGCAATCCGATATCTTAATCATGTTGTCTTTGAGCAACACAACACAACTTCAACGGTGCATAATCTCTTGATTACATTTTACGTATCGCCGTCGTCGTCGACATTCTACTGTTCTCAAGAAGACGATGGACCTCTTCTCCGATTCTTGTCCATCGCACCATCCGATACTCTCACAGGAAAGCCTTACTATGATCTCGATTATGCCCTACGGCTTTGTAAGAACACTGGCCGTACGCAACCCTGTGTACATATCTACTCGAAGATGGGACTATGGGAGAATAGCGTCGATTTGGCACTCGAAAAAGGTGATCTGGAACTGGCAAAGATAAATGCCGATATGCCTGAGGACGATCAGGCGTTGCAGAAAAAGCTGTGGCTTAAAATTGCACGGTACGTTGTGCAGGATAAGAAGGATATCAAGACGTACGTCTTTTCTTTCTTTCAAGAGGTCATCAATTGAAGAAATCAATCTTTAGGGCCATGCGCTTCCTCGAAAACACCGACTTGCTAAAAATCGAAGACATTCTTCCGTTTTTCCCCGACTTTGTTGTGATAGATGACTTCAAGGAAGAGATAGCACACGCTTTGGAGGGTTATTCTTCACACATCGACACCTTGAAGAGTGAAATGGACGAAGCGACACAAATGGCAGAGTCAATCAAGCGGGATGTTATCGCGTTGAAAAATCGCTTTGTCACTATCGATGCGGAGGAACAGTGTTCTCACTGCTCACATTTACTTCTGACTAGGCAGTTTTACGTGTTTCCTTGTCGCCATTGCTTCCATGCAGATTGTTTAATCGGTTTGGTGAGTCACCGCCTCGTTTCAACAGGTTTCTACTGAACATGAAAAAACAGGCCAAAGAATATCTCCCAGCTCCTGCTCTAAGAAAGATTCTTGCTTTGCAGAGTGAGTTGGTGAAAGGTGTTCCTGCATCGGGCAAAGACGTGTCTCAAGCTCAGGTGCCACGACAACCGCCAGCGCAACGTGCTCTTTTGTCAGCCAATTTCGCTAATATTCCCAATCCTCTGCCAAGTGGTGCACGGGCGGCAAAGGCGGCAAATCTGTTAGGCAGAAACATCATTTCAGCCGGAGATCGGCTGCGGGATCTGATAGTGCCAGACGCGCTAGCAGCCATTGTTTCAGCGCCCGCTTGGATGCCAGGGATGGGGGGCTCTCGGAGGCAGGGAGCTGGAGCTGACGGAAGCAAAATTGAAAAGCTGAGGGCTGAGCTGGATGATGTGCTCGCAAGTAATTGCCCTTTGTGCGAAAGTGTTGTGGCAGGCTTAGATAGGCCTTTTGTGAAAGGAGAGACTGA
>QLOJ01003773.1:0-11073 GCA_003313625.1 Tricholoma saponaceum | reverse complement strand
CTTTTGTGAAAGAAGGAGAGACTGATATAAGCTGGACACTATAAAAAGATATATATGGTGCAGACAGGTATCTACTCGTGCGGTATAGATATCGTATGGGATAGTCATAGTTGTCATCCGTTTATTTTTTTGCTTCTTCCTGCCTTTCGGCGTAGCCTTGCAGCTTTCCTAGCTCCCATCTATTGCAAGGGAGGGTAAGTTGATGCAGAAATTGGAAGACAAGAGGATGTACCTTGGCTTTGTCTTCCTCAAGCCGCTGTCTCTCTTCTGCTGCCTTTTTGCGCTGCATAGTTATTTCTTTGCGCCTAGCATAAATGAAGAAAAGAAGAGTGTGATGAGAAGGAAGATGAGATACCTCTGAAACTCGGCACGTTTTTCCTCCTTGAGTTCAGTTTGTAGTTTCTTGATGGCAAGTGCCTTTTGAGTCTTCTGCATCCTGGATTCCCATGACTTTGTCTTGACACCTTCTGGCAGCTGTGATCTCCTAGAAAGACATGGTATTAAGCGAAGGAGAATATGATGATGATGGGAATATTGTAGTACACGGTTGGTGTATTCCGAATTTTCCAAGATTTCCCTGAGAGTCGTCCATTTGATGACGATGCAAGGGGGAGAGCGGTGGTATCTATCATGGTACTTACTAGTACGCTGTCGCAGCGCTGTCGTACGTTAGGTATCGGAAGCGACCTGAGGGAAATTACTTACATAAGGGGGTATACAGGCTATACTTAGAATTGTATCAGAGTGTAGTACTATCTCAAGCTTTTTGTTGGGAACCTTTATGAACCACCTTTGCTGGAGTTTTACTAGCCCTCCAGTTATAACATGCTATATTCATCTCACGACAACCACTTAAAACACCTTCTCGATCAGCGAACAGTCCGTACTGACTTTCCTGGTCGTTTATCAGCATCTTCTCAAGTATCCGACACTCCTTCTGTATACAGCCGTACTTTTTTCTCGCCACGCCCCGCACATAGTGGGTCTGCCTCTCCTTCTACAGATTCTCCTTACACATCTCCCAATACTTCAATGCCTGGTCGTCGAACTAACTTCGATCGTCCAAACGACCCCGCTGCTAGCATGCTTGACCTCGAAGAAGATCAGCGGTCTTCTATAGCATCCTCTGACTATTATGGCGAGGTACAGCAACCGGTTAGAAGTGACGACGAAGAACCTCTGCCTCGCATGAGCCTTCTTGGCCCTAAAATGCGTTTTCATTCTCGCGCACCCTGGGAAATGGACGAAGACGCACTACAGGAAGAGGATGAGCCAGATTATGACACCTTTCTTTCGCCCGCAAAGAGAAGTTTTGGCTTTTCGAGCCCCAGGCCAAGTGGGGAGTCAGCTCGGTCTCAGGTCAATTCTCAAAAGTCGTTTGAAACAACGCCGTCACAAAGGTCGTATAACACAGGTGCCCTACAGTAAGTTTACATATTCTATCATTGTCGGATTGTGGCTTATTTAAACTATTTTCCTTGTGGACGTAGTACTTTGCCACGGGAAGACTTATCCATTTCGGAGGCACCTCGCGGTAATGTCTCTTCCCTGAGCCGCATGCGCCCAGAATCGCCTGATGCATCATGCCCTTCCTCTCCAAGTCTCTTTGTCTCAGACACTCATTCAACTTCCCACCCTCGTTTTCTGGATATGTCGTCTTCACCCGAACACGGAAGAACTTTTTCTTCGGCTCACCCTCCTTCTACGTCTCGTCGTCGACTTTCGTCATCTTCTTCTGATATTCATCCTTATGCAAACCCGGATCTTGTTTCGCACGCATATGACCAAGTGTCCAATAACCAAGGTGTCTTGCGTACTGGCGACTCTGTGGCCACAGCCACTGATTCAGGCACTGCAAACACACTGTCAAAAGTAAATGCAAATTACACAAGGGCCCCAGAGTCTATTTTCGCTGTTACTCCGAACAACAAGGCTTCTGCAATCCACAGAAAAGAAATCTCACCACCGATAAAAGTCCTTAACACCGGCCTCCGACCTTCACATGACAACGAAGACCTACAGTCCTTGCCTTCCCAGAAAAATATTATGAATTTTCCGGGTTGGACTGATCGCAGTACACCACCTACATTTGGCCTCATTTCTCTGGAGGAAGCGCGAGCACAGCGGTCACGAAGTATAACGACAGATTCCACAGCATCTCGTCCATCGACTTCAAGTCATACGCCTTCGGCAACTCGGTTTCCCATCTTCAGGCACGAACATGCAAGCAACACACTCGACCAAAGTGAACATGGTCATGACGCTGTCGGTGCTCGAGTACGTTCAATTAGCGCTGGATCAAAGGCAAAGAATGCCTTTCATACTATGGTTGCGGGACAGCCCAGGTCGGATAGACAGGCCCACGAATTCGGGGTTCCAGGAACCAATGGCGGACTTCCTGGGAAGAGCCTGAAGCATAAGAAGAGTGGTTTCATGAGACTCTTTAATGGAGCGCGTCAAGACAAGGAGGAGAAAGTTCAGCCACCTCCAGTGCCTTCGTTATCGGACGTATATGCTACCTTCAATGTGCAACAGGTCGAGCAAAAAGTTCCAAGAACATCTACACATCGCATTCCTGTTCCTGAACTATCAGTAACAGAGACTGCCGGGAGAACGGTTCCTCAGTCCGAGCACACACCTCTTGTCGAGGAAGAAATCCGCTCTAGGCCTTCGCCAAGTCCAAAAAAACGGCCTCTTGCTATTGACACCGTGACCCAGAGCCCATCCAGTCGTGAGACTATCTCGTTTGTGGAAGATGTTTCCTTCCGGACACAAACAGTCCATCCTTCTGGGTCCAGTGGACCTTTTCAAAACAAATCGATTCCCCAAACCGCCCCAGCCCACGTCTCTGAATTCCCAGCGTTAAAGCTGAGGCCAATCTCAACCATGTTCAGTGCCCATTTTGGTGATCATATAATCAGAGATCCCCGCCCCTCACTTGATACCGACCTAGGTACCACAGATTCGTCGAGCAATATCCTGTCCCCCATAACGCCAAATTCGTCAGCTCGTTTCGATTTAACAAGTAGCGATAAACCTACATCGGATGAGCATACCTTAATATCTGCCAAAATGACATGGCAGCGGCATGTATGGGAGTTGGAAGGTCAAGTGAGAGATCTCAAGGCCGAGATTGAAGACCTCCGGGCTTCATCCAGCGACGGCGATTACTGCCATGCCTGTGGAAGGGGAAAGTACCAGGACGCACCTGCAGGCCATCGACCCTCCGGAAATGTCCAGGAGGTGAAAAGTAGCAGCGTGGTGCATAGGCCCAGAGCGCGAACGGGGACTTCCTCTCGTTTCGCAAGCGCTGTGTCATGATTTTCATAGATCTTGGCTGTTTCTTCTGAACATAAGGAGTTGACAGCGTATCTGTGTCCAAGGTTCTCACCTTACCTTCCTACCTCCCATCATACATGACTTGTTCACAGAAGACGAGACTGGATCAAGTATCTCTATACATTCATTGCCTTTTCCATTATCTTATTGTTTAATTTGTATGAGGAGTAATTGTACCCGACATACCCGTCTTGTAGTGCCCATTTTCCTATACCCAGACTTGCCTATTGCACACACTACCCAAACTCTACCTGGATCTTTGTGAAGCCCATCTGCATCCATACTATTCTATTGCATATGATTCTATCCGGCTCTTGTATGTACGAGTCCCTCTCACAGTGTTACTTACAAACAGCTGAGTCAACTTAGAGTTCTTCATCTGCACCTATAAGCCAACCAATCCCTTTCGAAAATACCCGCGTGGCCTGTACAGAAACATCCTCCCTTTCCATTTGCCACTGGCTCTCAGGCTGAGACCCCTCTGAAGTTCGGGGACGATTACTATGGCTAACTGAAAACGGAAAGTTGGCAGCCACACTTCTGAAGGTGCGACTAGCGAGAGCAGCTGCATCGGGAGTACTCAATAATGGGGGTGATGGCATGTGAAATTCCTGTAAGCGTTCTCGTAACGATGCCATATTGCTTGGGGGACCTGTAAGTTCGGGGAGACGGGATTTTCCCGTCCCAGCGCCATGCGATAACCGCTTTTCACGAACCTCGACATCATCTTTCTCCCAGCGTCGCCATGCTGCCAAAATGTCATATAGTTTGTCAGCAGGACAAAGCTCCAGAGCTCTCCCCAAAAGAGAGAGTTTTTTGTCTAGATCATGAAATTCCAACTGCCGACCTAATTGGAAGCAGGCTACCCAGCAAACTTCACACGCTTCTGTGACCTCTGAGTCCTTGGCTAAAGGAGAGGAGCGAAGACTGACAACAGTGTCCACCATTTTCTCGCTCAGTTCATGGGCACGTACAAAATCTTCAGCCTGGAGCGCCGTGTCCGCAAGCATGGCGAGGGTCTTGACCTCTGCTACCACGTCACCCCTGAAGCCAAGTTTATGAACTAGGTCTAGGATAACCTCGGTGTGCTTGTACGCGTCGTTGTTACTCGAAAGAACTTGAGATACGAGCGAAAGCCGATCCTTGGTGAGCCGAATCTCTATGGGCGATATAGGCAAGCCTGGTTTGGAAGTAACATTGAATGACGATATTCGTGAGGTCGCCTCAATAAATTCTTGTTCTTTGAGAAGACGATCACTGGGCGGAAGCACGCTCAAGCTATAAACCCGTCGAATTTAATGGAAAGATCACGTAATCAATAGTCTGGAGACCTCACCAGTCATATGCCAGTTTCATACTGCCGAACTTGTAGTTGCCCGAACTGGCATTGTCATAGAACTCGCGTGAACACGATAAGCATATTTCTTCGATCTGGGTTGACTCAAAAGACTTCTTGTTCTTGGGGGAATGCAAGAGGCTTTGTGCAATGTCGAATTCTGAATAACAGACGATCAGCACGGCTCACATAAAATCGAGAGGAAGAGAAATAACTGACGACCAGTGCTCAAGAGCCCACTAAAGAAAATATGCACAATCTCGTTGCGTGAGAGCAGACCAAAAGCACTTTTGCGTGCATTGTTACTCTCACCACTTAGTCTGACCATGTCCTCTAGCAACCACTCCCAATCTTCTTGAGTGTTCAACTGGCGTTCGGAGCCCCCTGCACGCCGCGCCATCTTGTTCGCCCACGCACGTTGTTCTTTCGCATCAGCATTACTCTGCAAAAACCAACGCAAAGGTGCTGGGACATTCCACCGGGACAAAATCTCACCCGATTCAAGATGAACATCCAAAATGTCAAGTGCACGGGATAACGAAGCAAGCGGGAGTGGTCGGAAGAAAACTAGCAGGTCTGACGCCCCACAAGTTGGATGGGTTACTGACGGCGTTACGAAAGCACCAAGCGAAAGTACCGTGGTATCAACCGCGTCCGCGTCTTCGTCTTCGTCAGCAGAAACATCCCAAGCAGGTAGGCACTCAAATATGCGACTCATTACCGCCCACTGGTCGAGGTCATCACTCCCATATAAGCATGCCAGTGCTAGTCGTGTCATATCCTGATCATCGCGGATCAACCGCTGGGCTACAGGTAGCGTAGGCTTAGATGCCTCGAAGATGGTCGCCGTCATCTCCATGGGAGCCGAAAGGATGTAATCAAAGAGTACGCGGGTGGGCAGATATGGGTCCGGACTACCAGCGCGTTCCGCACGAGATTCCAGGACATAAAGATAAGGCATAACAAGACGAGTGATGTCGTTTGGCAGTGAGGCTGGAGTTGAATGGGTAAGGTATGCATGGACAACGTCGGATGTAGACATGGAAAGCCAGCGGCTAAGCGTCCAGTCATTGGAGACACTGGTCCCTTGCGGAGCATCATAAACGAGACGTGAAAGAAGACTGAGCTCCTCCCCTAGTTCGTCGAGCCCAGGAATACCCTGGGAAGCGCCGTGCTGAATAGTAGCCAACGCAATGTCAATGAGACCTGTTGAAGTGATAATCTCATCAACTCGACGCGTATACCATGCAGAGAGTTCATCTGCAGTCAGGGGAGAAGGGTGGGATGGGTGCTGTGTCGAGTGCGTGGCAAGTAGGCTGTAAATTGGTGCAGACTCTTTCAACAGAGCCTGGACATCTGGTGCTTCCGACCAGTCCTGTTCAGTGCGCCAATGGTCCGGAGTGGCGATCAATTCGACATTGCTAGCATGATCAAAATAAGGGAGGAGTTCACGATATTCTGTTGGGTGGACATGTTCCGAAATGCTATCCAGTATAACGAAGCGGTATGGCCAAAGCCATGCTGTGTGTCTCTTCAATACTACTTGGGCTGCTTCGAACAGCTGTAGGGAGGCCAGATGGCGCACCGCATTCAATAGATCATCCATGAGGAATGTAGAGAGGGATAAGGGGGGTTGGCAAGAAGGCCTTGTCTCATGTATAGACTTGGCTGAACCAGTTTCGTCTGCCCAGGGATCATCCTCCCAATCCTCTATCTCGTTTTCTACGTCGTCCCTTTGAAATTCTGGAATCACTTTGCACATGTCCACAAAGGTATTGAGTCGGTCAAGGCGTTCCAGGAAGACAGCACGCATGCTACATAGCATCGCATCTGCAGGCACCATTTGGAAATGTCCAACGAGGGCACTCGTATTTGGTCTGACTTCAACCTTACTCTCGGAACCATTATAGTCTGATGTGTGAGAATTGTTTTGACTGGAAGAGAATGATAATCCTGCTTCCTTGCTTCGTTCTACGGCGCTCTGCGTTCGTCTTATACCTAGTTGCAGAAGTGCTCTCTGGACTTCCGCATTATCAACAATTCTGTTAGAACAGATAGTAGCAACCCATAAGTCATCTTGAACAGATACAAGAGACTGCTCAACTTTCTGGACGGTGAGCTCGTCGTCAGCTACCGTTGTCCAATACGCGTACAGGTTAGATGCCATTCCGAACTCCGACCTTTCCGATAGCTCGACCTTCTCATAACAAATAAATCTAAATATTCTGAGTGGTCCTGGCTCAACCATGTCCGAGTCAGCGGTCGGCCGCTAGTACATAATTTACCAGTATACACAGGCCTTCCGTTTGCCAACTATTACTTATTAGCATGACTTGTCACATTTTCTACATGTTGCCTGCACATGATTGTACAATATTCTATGAAAGAGCACTTGAGAAAGATTTTAGAAAGGGTCCATAAGACCTCCCAGACCAAACGAGAAGGGTCATTAGAACAGGGTATCCTATTCATGGGAGTTAGTAGTAGAAAAAACATGTCAAGAACACAGGCTCACTTCATCTCGTAGATATTCACCAACATCTCTGTGTGAAAATCAGATGGTGGCTCGGAAGCAATGACATTTGAATACATACGCTTGGTGGAAAACTATTATGGACGTCGGATCTAGTTTGCGCGTGTCTACCGTCGATCGTGCAGTCACTCCGAAACCCTGCCCGGAAAGATTGTAAGTAGGATGCGGTATGCCAGGAGTGTCCTTTCTCACCAGAGGGATATCTTTCATACTAAATACCACCACACCCTGATGCTCTGGCGTATCTTCTGTGATCCTGCCTAGATGTGCTTTCACAACGTGGTTTCCATACAGAAAAGGCATCTCTCCATTGGCTTTTATCCACACCTGAAGTGGGTGAACGAGATTTTGTCTGGCACACGAGCAAAACATACTTTGTATTTGGCATATTGTGCAATATAGTCAAGCGCTGTGATGTGCAGCTTGAACTTGCCACTTTTACTGAATTTACCGAAGCATGTGCCGAGACTGACGAGATTCGGGCGGGCAACTGATATTCCGAGTCGCATAGATGATTCGGAAACGTAATACACTCGATCCTTTTGAAGTCTGAAGCAATACGGCTCGTCCGGTCTGTCGATCAAATGGATGAGGTTCTTGCCCTGTAATACATCAGAAGTAAAGAGATGAGGGGGAACAAGAGGCACGGACGATATAATTTGCGATTTTCGTAAACACTGCTTTGGATTCATCCTCAGTAAGTGGACGCATTCTGTGTGGATCGGGAGACAAACGGTTAAGAAAAATTTGCTTACCTAAACTTGCATCTTAACTTGAACCGTTTGAACTTGAACTTAGCTCAACTTGGGATGTCTACCCCCTCCTTTTCGTCGTTCCCGCCCTCCTTTGCTTCCTTCTCAGACTTAGACCCTGGGCCCAGTCGTTTCTCGCCTGAACATTCTAGTTCCGCAAAAGACAGAAAAGCTGGCGTTAAGGATAAGCACACGAAGCGCAAACGCAAACTATCTGACAGCGATGGTCGCAGAGAGGCGAAAACGAAGAAGGATCACGTCGAGATAGTAGGCCTGCCACCTTCCACATTCTCTGATCGGAAAGGTGACCCCCTCAACATTCGTTATGGAAGTTTACATACACGGGATATACCCAAATATCACATCGTTGGTCGTATGTCTTTCTCTGAGTTTCTTGGAGATCTCTTATGACGGCAAAGGCGGCAGAAATATATTAGGGCTTCCACCTACGTGGAATGTCTATAGCAGGTCGGGTAAAGGCATCGAAGTGGGCCCCAGTAGTCGTCGCAAAGTATGTTACAGAGAATTCGTTGTGCATCAGCCGTTGACTATGCGTTACAATAGATGCCCGCGCTTACTGATTCTCACGCAGGCGCCCTCTTAGCGGCCCCTCCGAAAGTCAAGATTCCTCAATCTGGCGATACACTTAAACACGAAGAAGCAGATGGTATTCTATTTCTGACTTCCAAGAAAAGCAAACAGAAGCATGGACAACCATATCGTTCAATTACCTCACCCAAAGGCGATGTAGACTCGCTCTATAGTTCAACACCAACATCCGAAGATGAAGATGGAGGCAGTAGCCGCGACGATGAGAACGACACCCCCATATTGACTTCCCAGCAGGAGACACTGAAACTACTTGAGCAACAACTGAATGCAGAGCTTTATTCGGTTGATAAATGGCTCCTTCTGCTATCGCATACGCTCTCCGATATCCCAATTATGTCCAAGAATGCATCAAAGGCACGATCTGAAATCTCAATCTCGATTCTGGCGCGTGCTCTAGCGGCTGATCCACGAAACCGCACATCGAATGTATTGCGGCTTAAATACATGAAAGCGGGAGAACAGGTGTGGCATGAAAGCAAGATCAGAGCGGAATGGGAAGAGGCGTTGAAGACCAGCGGTGTAGATCTTTGGATGGAGTGGCTTGAGTGGAGGATCAGAAAGGCTGATAAGGGCATTGACGGAATTATCGAGGATGCTACGCGTATACTGCGGGCCTTCAAACACGATGAACCAGGTGAAATTGCTTGCATC
Organism: Tricholoma saponaceum; assembly: GCA_003313625.1. Lineage (NCBI taxonomy): Eukaryota > Fungi > Basidiomycota > Agaricomycetes > Agaricales > Tricholomataceae > Tricholoma > Tricholoma saponaceum. The sequence goes on along the minus strand of QLOJ01003773.1, from coordinate 1,850 downwards.
AGAGTTTTTTGGCGAGTGGCAGTCACCTTGCAGAATGCTGGTTTGTTTTTCCCAACATGTTTCCTCGTATATCCTGACCTTCACTTATTACAGGATTTTCGGAACGCGCTATGGCGATGTTTCAAGCCCAGGCTGAGTTGTAAGTCTTTCATCTGGCCGACTTGTTACTTGCGTTGAGGTATGGTTGCACAGAACTTTCAATATTCCGCAATCAAACCGTGGACTATCTCATCAGGGACTGGTAGATAGTCTTGCTGAGTTTTGGGAGGTAGAAGCACCTCGTATAGGCGAGGTTGATGCCCACGGATGGGCAGCTTGGGAAACTTCTGCCCGCAAGAATCACAGTCCTCTGCGTATACCTTTGGCAGGAAATGATGTGACTGATCTTGATCCATATCGGCAGTGGGCTGCGAAAGAATCTCAGGCTGATCAAACTTGTCTTCTTCCCACTCGTTCGTCGGACGAAGCGGACGACGCAGATCCATATTCTACTGTCCTCTTCTCCGATATTCAGCCCCTTCTGTTCGAGATCAAGTCTTTTCGGGGGAAGAGTGCATTCCGGCTAGCATGGCTATCAGTCTTGGGGCTGCACATTCCTGGATTTTCCGATTCTCTTTCCCCAAATGAACTCAACTGGGATGACCGATGGAATTATGGTCATCTAACGCGCTCTTCTTATCTTGAAGCATTGTTTCCTGGTGAGATGATACGCACACAGCTGACCACTGAAGCAGTTGCAGGGGTCATTGTAGGGCGGGAAAAGGAGCATGTGAGTGGGTTTGGCCCCGTTCGATGCTGGGGGTTTGGAGTAGTTGGTCCTTTGGATGGTGAAGGTGAAGGACTGGGAGGAGACGGAAACGGTGGGACAGGTATCTGGGGGAAAGATGATGTGAGCGGATTGGACGAGGCGCTGGTGAGACGCGTGTTTGCCCAGCTTCGACAGGGAGCAGATGATTTTGAGTGGGACGTGTTGGCGCTAGCATTCGAAGCTGTGCTTTCTACAAAGAAGTATGATTTGTGTTCCCAATGCTCGAAGGGACCCTTCTCATATTTTGCGTTAGCTCCGTTAAACAGTCTCGATTATTCTTATCAAGTGCTCGCGACTCATTGCCACATTGGGCTGCGCATGCTCAACTTCAGATGATGCGCGGACGGTTGGGTGATGCCCGAAAAGTGTATCAGACTGTACTCATCGCGTCTACTCCTGCGTTGACCCAAAGCGAAACGAGCTTATTGTGGTGGAATTGGGCAGAGATGGAGTGGTTGGCAGGACATTCTGATCAGGCATTGAATGTCATCTTGCGTTCTGTCAATGTGGATGGCAGAAGCGGAATCTTATTATTGCGAGGCATGCGCAATTTGGAAGCCTCCATTGAGAATGAGGCTGTGTGGAAGAAGCGGGAAGGATGGATCAAATTGCGTGCACTTCTTGAACTCTTGACGGACAACGGACCCTCGGCAGCACTGCGTGTTTTCGACAAGCATCTCCTTGACATGAAGGGAACTAGCCATGAGAGCCTAACAACTGCTTGCTTATTCATGCTTTATCATTACAGCGTTCAACTTCGCAATCCAATGCCACCTTCAGTTTTGAGGGAGCGGGTGAGAGAGGCTTTAGAAGAATATCCGAGCAACTCGGTCATCTTGGGGTTGTTTCTGGAGGGAGAGAAGGGTCGGGGTGTATGGGGAGGAGTAAGAAGTATATTGGGCGAAAGTGGGGGAAAGACGAAAGATGTTGCACGGCGGATTCAGGAGGTATGGATAACAGGTTGGGAACGAGGGCGATGGACAAGTGAGATTGAACGCACGAGGAATGGGTTAGCTGCAGCAGTCGAGAGCGAGAGGTAAAC
>QLOJ01003759.1:0-11146 GCA_003313625.1 Tricholoma saponaceum | reverse complement strand
GCGGCGTGCCTTTCATGAAGAGCACCACGGGTGACGAGGAGATTACGGTTTGGATATGTGACCGTGCTTCCTGAGAGAGGAGCCGTATGAAAGAGAGGGTACTGGGGGTTTGGAGGCGAGGGCGGGATCGAAAATGCGCAAACTATATTTGAATCATCAAGTCTGCCTTCGGTGGTTGAGTTCGACTTACAGAAGAACGTAGTGCAGGCAGGAACATGCTATGATCTACGTCGAGAAGAATATATACTGCCCAATGGCGGGGCCAGACTCGGATGAGGGCAGATGATGTAAATTGCTTGCCAAATGGCTTAGATGTAAATAACTCGTTGGCGGTCACGAGGTGATCACGAGGAGACATTATGATTTTGGACGTGGCGATCCATTCTTCGTCAATCGCTATTCACTGCCGCCTACGTCGTCTCTTTACAAGTTCCTGCCATGTCCCATTCACACTCACACGGACCTGGAGAAGACCACTCCCATTCTCATTCTCCCCAGACCCCCCAGAGCGCAGGTTTCCCAACGCCAGACCCGAAACTACAAGCCATGATTGAACAGGATTTTGAGCAGGTGTCGCTGGCGCTGTCTGCAGACAAAAACACCGCTCTCTGTGCAAAACACAGTCTGGAAAAATGCCACTCATGTGACGTCGACTTTGTCCAGTTGAACCGCCTCTCCAGCGTTTTACTCCAACACCCAACGCTTCTGTGCCCGCCACCTGCCAATGTGATCACGCCAAAGATTACACAGCTTGTCACTGCTACTAAGGAAGAAGGAAATGTATGTCCAACTTCTTCTCATCGTGACATTTGTATTCACTTAGGTATGACGTTTTCTCTCGACAGAACCAATTTAAATCAGCACATTATCCCGCTGCCATCACACGATATACCGCGGCTGCAGCCGTCGCCATCTCCCGACCGCCTTGGGAATCCAACCAACTAATGTGCGAAGAACTCTCCACCGTCATCTCCAACCGCTCCGCTGCGTACTTTGAGTCGCGGGACTATATTTCCGCGTTGGCGGACGCGGAAACCGTCATTCAAGTCCGTAGGAAATGGAGTAAGGGGCACTTTAGAAAGGCGAAGGCGTTGCTTGGCTTGGGCAGGACGAAAGATGCAGCAGACGCAGTCAAGTTGGGGTTGTCGTTTGAGCCAACGAACGCAGTGCGTTACCTGTTTTTCTTTTACGACGGTGTGCTGATGGTGGTGGCGTTGGTTAAATAGGAACTAAGTAGCTTTCTTGGTGAGATCGAGAAGTACGAGAAGAATTTACAGGACGCCAAGCTGATGGCGAAGCAAGGGAAGACATAGATATCCAGGCTTTTGCACCGTTGTTTTCTTCTCTCGGTGGATACCCGACATACCATACGAACCTTGTTCTTTCTGGAAGCTTGGTGGCCTCACCTGTTTATTTGCCAATTCAGGTTGAAAGTCATATTATGTCCCTCTGTCTTCAAGGTTGTTCCGAACGGCCAGGGCCGCGTAGGGTAACATTTGGAATGACACTGCTGATTCTCCCGTGTTGAGTCTTCATATCTTTGGTTAGGCACGCCCCACGTTACCCCGTCCAAACACTAGCGGTCACGGACCAGTGAATGCTCACGTTGCTGCTAGGTCTAGCCCAACGAATAGAATAACGGGTGCCTCCACGTCCTGAATTATACTGTGCACCATTGGTTCTGTGCAAGCTCCCAGCATAATTGTCGTCACGAGGGCCATTGTCTTCTAAAAAAAGCATGCGATTTCCTTTTGTCTTCCACTGTACTTCACGAGGTAAACGCGTTTATGTTGCGAGAAGATCCTGTCAACGTCGTGACGGTCTTTATCCGCTCGAGTTAGTGTATCTTCTGATCATCGTGTACTGCCACACCTTGTGAGCGTCATCACTGCAGGGAATCTACTGAATCATCAGGGTCTCCACTGACACCCCATACTTCAGCTACGTCTTTATATATTATTCATACAGTCGATGGAGACATTGATGGTCATGTATATATCTTGAGTGATGATTCTGCAGCTTTGTTCATTACCACCACTGTCACTGGTACCAATCAGGTTCTATTGTATGAAAGTGGGCACTATGGGTCAAGCTTTGGGCATTGAACACTGATGGTCCTACGAAGCCTAAGAGAAGTAAGTTATATTCCCTAGCTTCTCGTGTGCAGTATGTTATTGTGCACAGGTGAAGATCCAGGAACAGACAGGGTGAATTTCTGGCTGGTACGTTCCATTATGTAGTAACCGAGTGAGAGCATCCTCTGCACTTGTCTGTTTTTCAGCACCAATTTTCATAATTGTCCATTTCAGTGGATTAGTACGCAGGCTGCTTTTTTCATCCTGCTTTGTTATCTGGTAGTTATCGTCAATATGTATACAGCGGCGGCTGGCATGACTAGAGATGACTCAGATAATTATTGACCACTGGCAGTCAGTAGTGAAGAGCAACCAGGAAAATGTGAATTATACTTTAACCACGCCGACATTTTCACTGGTTAGTTGCGCCTTTCCATCATGCCAGTCGAGGACTCGGGCCTGTTTATATTACTAGCAACTCAGTAATGATTCCGGTTTGAGAGAGTACTACTTACTGTTCAAGGTTAAGAAAAATAATCGCCTTTACATGGGATAGCCCACCGCGAGGGTCGAACTCGCAGCCTTCAGATCCAACCGGCGGTCATACGTAAGAGTCTGACGCTCTATCCGATTGAGCTAGGCAGGCAGTACAAATTTTTCCATACATTATTTACTTGTGGTGATTACATAGCTATACTGGCAATTGAAATCATCATGAACAACAAATTTTTTTTTGAAGCCTCCTGTGTAGAGTGTTCACATTCATTTGTTCGGGCATTGCTCAATTTACAGCCATTCAGGGATCTGTTCTCTGACAATCACTGTGGGTCTGCTGATGGGACTCAGATGTAGTACTGGCTCAAGGATTTCAAATTCCCTTAAGGCATGACATAAGATTGCATAAATAAAAATGTGTTGATTGAGGTATGAATGCATATTAAGTTGGTGTCATCCTTGTTGTAAAAGCTATTGAGGTGAAAATAGATCCAACTACCCGTAGTATACAACCCCAGTGCCAGAGGATGGCCACAAAGGAGGAACACAAATGGAGTATGGCATACTAGTATATGTAACATTTCCCACCCAGATTTGAACAATTTCTGCATCATTGTCATGAAGTGGAAGATTGGTGGATGTTCACAGTTTATGATACAATGAGCAGCATAACCCTCAGAGGAAACATGGTGATAAAAAGGGAGACAGCACTGGTGTAGCTGGTTTCAGTGACATACTTGGGGAGACTGTAAGTGTGAGAAAGAACATATAAACCTATATAAACTTCAACACCATGGGGAAGACATACTTACTGTCAGTTGTCACTGCATCATTGACTGTATGTTTAGGGGTCGATCTGTCTGATCATGATCAGGAGTAGATGCTTCCATGCACATCCAATTCTTCGAAAATTCTAAGTGATCTGTCAGCCTCATTATCACTGTGAGACTGGCAGGGTATGAATTTCCTCTATTTTAAGTAACAAAATAGGAAATATCTAATATGAATGGCTGAATATATGGTGGATGAATTTGGGATGAATTTTCATCCCATATATTTCAGCCATTAAAGGGATGGAGTTCATATACTTACAAAATTTTCTTAACCTAATGGAATGAAATTTCATTTTTCAAGGGGATCATCTTAATCCAAGATGAGGGTATGGATTTTCAACCATGTAACATATAAAATTTTCATCAAGATTTTCAACAATATATGGGATGGTATTTCCTGACACAAAGGTGTGGATTACAGGGTGTGTTTTTCAGCCTGAGATAAAACAAAAATTTCACACTATTATAAGGTGCTTTAAATGGGTAAATTTCTCCCCTTGAAGGTTGAATTGACTGTTTATATCTCATGCCCTAAAGAAGGTTTTTTTCAGGGAATCTGTCAGATATTACTTCATACCACAGCTGGCTGAATTTCCATCTATGCATTGTGCAAGAGGTAAGTCATTCCAACCTGCCCTCATGCATCAAGTCACATGTCATATCTATACCCAGAGCTGGCACAGTAACACCCGACACTTCAACTTCACATGCAATATCAACCAGGGTCTGACACATTCGCATGCTCTTTCACCCCACCATCAACCACAACAACAACAACAACAACAACAACAACAACCCATTCCTATGCTGCCACTGGCTGCAAACAACCCCTTTTTGACACTGCACACAATGACTGCATAATTCATTTGTTTCTTGTTTATATGAACTAACTAATTGTATATTATTTTTCAGGCTCTGAATGACCAGTAATGAGTGACTCCAATGTAAGATAGGTCATGCCCACCCATGGCTGTACTATCCCCTTCCTCTCCATCAAAACAGGATGTGAGGCTCATATGAGAATTTTATATTATTTTCTCATTCTATTCTTTTTTGATAACAAAGTTTTTTTAAGTACTAATCTTAACTATTGCCAAGGATGACAACGGAACATCTCAAACAAACAACAGGAACAACAGATAGGGCAAGCACAGCAGGGAAGGATATCAGGGGGAGAAGGGAAACAAAATGAGGGGGAGGAGGAAAATGGAACAAAGAAGAGGCCCAAGAGACTTTGACAATGTCTCTTGGGTTCAAGTTGTAGGTATATATTTTTCTCTCCTTTTTCTCTTCTCATTTCTTTTTCATTTCACTAACAAAGAACCTCTGATGTTTTCCCCCCAATATTACTTAGTGAAACTTAGCATAGCATTGGTCTCATAGTTATGGACTTATATTACATTACCTTAGAGATGACACCATTACTAGCTACCGCCTTGTACATAGACTGGACTCTGTAGTTACTGTTGGTATCCAATCTAACTCCACCCACTAGTATAAAACCTAGCTACTTCAGTTTGTATTCTTCAGTTTGTAAATCAACCAAGTTTACCCATCTCAACCTCTTGTCTTCTCCTCTGACCATCAGACTTCCCTCAGAGCTCTGATACTACTTCTGTTTATCACCTCCTCTAACTTTCAGACTTCCCTCAGAACTCCAATATTTCTTCCATTTACCTCTGTCTTGAAATTAGGACACTTGACGAGGTGAAGGGCACAACTTCTTATAAGTTGAAGCCAAATCCTTTCCGATACCCCATCAGACTTTCCGATAATCCCCCAATGGACATCTGCCCTTGAGTTCAGTACTTAACAACAGCCAACACCCCAGCACCCAGGTCTGCCACCATGAACAACTGCTCATGGGGTGGGAACAGGAGCAACCAAATGGCAACACTGCCACCAACCCAACAGCACCCCACAAATGAGAGGGGGGAGAAAACTGAAGAGGAGGAAGACAAATGATGGGGGAAGGAGAACAAAATGATGGGGAAGGGAAATGAAACAATGGGGAGGGAAATGAAATGACAGGGATTGGCGATGATGATGGAGGAATGACACCACCCTCCCCAGCCTTACAGGAGGGGGTACAACAATGACAACAACATTGAGGGACAATGGGATGAGATGACAAGGCAACAGGAAAATGGAGGGTGGGGGGTGACAATGCAGGACATGACAACAGAAGGAGGAGAGGAATGATGACAGGCCCAAGCCATGCCTAGTTATGTTTTATTATTTACATAGTTTAGATGCAATAATTTATATATTTGGGATGAACATCCACCTGTACCTGCGGTTGAAAATTTACTACTAAAAGTATGATACTAGTAATGAAACTACACAAAGTGGATGAATAGTTGCCATCCTTTCACTCTGAAAAAATTCAACATGGACAGAGGCTTGTTTTTTGCCCTTGGTGCAATGAAAACCATCCTATAATTAGAGGGAGTCTCATGGTGTGAATTACTCCATTTAGAAGATGGAAGTCATCCCCAAGGATAAATTCAATGGGGTATGAATATGGACAAATTTTGAGGTGTTTTCAACCTCTTAACTCATCCCTTCTGAGGGGGAATTTTCACAAGTTTTAAGGTCTGTTTTTCTCTGAAAACCAGATGATTTTTATGCTTTTTCAACAGGCCATAATGGATGAAAATTCTACCCAAAATTGATTACTTTCTGCTCAATTCCTTCACCTCAGTGGCTGAAATACTGGATGATTTTCCACATCCGAGAGTTTCACTGTATGATGTGGCCAACTTCTGGATTAAGGTACCACAACAGTATCATACCACAAGTTCCATTTCTCTCATTCTATCTAGCAATCAAGATGTGCTGCTGTGACTGCCAATGTTGGATATAGCTATCTTGATGGTGGTGCCAATACTTGAAATGCCAATGCTATAATTCACCATGAGACTGGTGGGGTAGGGATTTCAGCTGTTCAAGTCAGAAAATGGGGAATATCTAATGTAAATGGATTAGCATTTAAAAGTCCAGTTCATCGAACCGGAAAAAACTGGCAACTGGACCGGACCGAACCGGAAAAAAACCGGACCTTCAGTCCAGTTCAGTCATCCCGGGATTGCAAAACCGCTCTGAACTGAACCGGACCGAACCGGTTTGAGTCGGTTCAAACCGCCATAGGGTACTCCTTGTAAATACGCATCTTTTGACCACTTTTTTAAGAGAAACGGTCCAGAATTGCATGTGCTATGGCCAAAACAATATGCTACTCCAAAACCTAACTTGCACGAAACCATATTTTGAGATGTAGAGGATTGTTATCACCATAAAACCTTTATGGTTGACTAATATACACTGTATACTATTGTTTACAACTGGTTTTATGTGGTAGAAGACCAGTTTGAGTCAGTTCAAATCAGTTCGAACTGGTTACAACTGGACTTCAGTTCGAACTGGTTTGAACTGTTTTGGACTGGTTTTTTCAGGTTCAGTCCGGTTTTTTGGGGTCTTACCATAATAGGCAACCGGTTACGGTTGTGGTTCGTCCAAATGGGGCAAAAAAACCGGACTGAACCGGACTTTTAAACACTAAAATGGATGGATATAAGATGGATGAACTTGGGATGAATTTTCATATTGTAGATTTCAAACCTCAAATGGATGGAATTCAGACATATTTTATTACAACTTTTTCATAAGTGAATAGGATGAATTTTCTTCTTGAATTTAGGATGAATTTTCATCCCATATATTTCAGCCATCCAAGGGATGGAGTTCATACATGTTACCTTACAAATTTCTTAACCTAATGGGATGAAATTTCATTTCTTCCCTTACAGGTTGAATTGGCTGTCCATATCTCATGCCCTCAGAACATTTTTTTTGCTCAGTCATTATTTTATACCACAGCAGGCTGAATTTCATCATCTATGCATTGTGCAAGGCAAGTCATTTCAACCTGCCCTCATGCAGCAAGTCACATGTTGTATCTATACACCCAAGAGTTCAACTTCACATGCTATATCAACCATAGGTCTGACATATTCACATGCTCTCTCACTTTCACTCTTCCACTATCAACAGTCAAGCCCACCACCTCCCACCACCACCAACCGCCTGCAAACACCAACAACAAACCCAAGAGTCCCATGTCACATGTGGATTTGGACATTGACAGCCATTGACATGTGTTGAGGGGCCCCTCAGCACATTGTAAACTAAGTATTTTTATTGTTGTTTTTGTAGTCTTTGAAGTTCTAACAAGTTTTTTTTCTGTTATTTTTAGGTTATTTACTACTTTTATGATGCACACCTATGCCCTCCATCCCATTTGGACAGGGTTGGTTGAGGTTAAGAGACCCCAGGAAGCTACCAGGAGGCCCAGGTAGCCAGGTACCCACAAGGTACATCAGGAAAATAACATTTGTCTTGTGAGTCTTACATAAGCCTGTAAGGCACTATAAGACTACTGTAAGGCATGAGACAAGTAAGACATCACGTCTTAATTAAGCTATGTACCTTTCTGAGTAAGGCACTTTTTATCTTACATTGGTCTTGTACATAGCTTAGATTGACCTTATGAAAACTTGAGCCAGACATTTCAGACATTTTAAGACTCAATAAGATAGGTATGAGCAGGGATAAAACTTTTTGGATTCATTACGAAACACACTGAACTAACTACTATGTGTTACATGTACTTGATAAACTAACATTCCTAATGCAGTACTTCCCTACCATAGATAGCCCACAATTTCTTTGCGTCAGCATCGTCCCCTCGCATCCCTGTCCTGTCATTGTCATCCTGTCATCCTGCTCATCATCATCATTGTAGTCTTCCTGTCATTGTCATGCACCCTATATGCACCTTGAGAGCAGTTGCTCGCAGCAGTGGTATGGGGTGCTGGCTGCTCTCCGTAGTCGCAGTCCTCATGGTCCTCTTCTCAATGCTCCCCGCTTCCACCCCACGAGCAGAGGCTCACAGCGGTAGTTGGGGGTGCTATGGTGGTGGTAGCGGCCATGCAGTCCCCCATGTTGTCGTCATCTATTAACATCAAAAAACATTAGCTAAAGAAATGAAGAGATAGAAAAAGAACACCTACGAGCACCTATGAGTAGCAGCTCGCAGGGCTGGACAGGTGCGTGATTGTCCATTGCCGTCATGGGCTCCGTTGGTGTTATTGTTGTTGTTGTCCCCCGACCCCATCGTTCTTCCCTCCCATCCCCGTCCATCTTCCATTGTTCCCTGTTTTGTCTCTTGTCATTGGCTACTTGTACTCACCCCACAGGCGGTTCCTCGTGGTGGTAGTGGCAGGTCATTGGGTGTTGGGGTCATCATTTTCATTGTCATCTGGCCTGAGAGAGTTAGTGAAAGTGGGTGCACGAGAATGGGTGCATACCTCGCTGTGTTCCCATTACATGGGTCTCACAGAACCTCCCTGAGTCAGTCCAGCCCCAAATGAACCCATTGTGGTTCACCTAGCCAAGTGGAAAAGTCGTTAGATGGTAACTGAAGAGAACATCAAGTCAGTGGAAGTTACCAAAAACGAAACTTCAACATGTCACATGTCACATGGTGCAAGCCAAACAAATAAACAAGGGACTTAGAGAGTTTTTTCAAACGTCTCATTCACCAGCGTGTCCGCGTAGCTCAAGTACTTTAGTGAGACATATTAATGAGCTTGTATGGTTCAGTGGGCTTGCATTGAATATGTCACTCAAGGAAAGTTGTTCATCCGATTCCTGAGGTTGCTGGTTCGAATCCTGCTTGTGGATTGTTTATTTTGACTGGTTGACCACCGGTCTGAAATGCAGTCTTAAACGACATACCTGTATCTTAAGTAACTTATGGATTTCTTAAGATCTTATGAGTCTTACCCCTCTTGTGCACTTGAGAATTGAACCAATGTCTTATGGAAAATAAAAGTCAGACAATTTGAGGATTCTAAGACAAATGTAAGGTACCAGACGGTATTAAGACACTTCTCAGATGAATAAGAGCTATAAGAAATTTGTCATTTTCCTGATGTAAGCAAGTACATGAAATGCCCCCAATGCCACCATCTGCTACTAACCACCCCACCACCTCTCAAAACAGGCAACACTGCTGCCATAACAGTGGATGGTGTAATGTAGTGATCCCCACCAACCTGGGGGGATCATGTTTGCATCTATTATATTTCGAGGCAGCTGGTTTCTATAAAACCAGCTCCTTCCTAATTTGTACCTTAGTTTTAACCAGATCACACTCATAATTCAATCCATATGTTAGTCGTGTCATTGTCTTGTGTGATCTAACTTGAACTACCCCCGACTCACTACACTTTTTTTGACACTAAAAAAGTCGTATACATACTCAAAACCCATCATGCCTCATGGTGAACATTCTCACGTTCATTATCAGCCCATCAACATCAACCCTGATTTCCCCCTCTGGCATCATCCCAGAGACTTCCCGAAGCATGCTGATGCCTCATGGGCACCTGACAATCCTTTTTCAGGCCATACTGACCTGAAGCAGCAGCAAGATGCACTGAAGCATCGTGCCACATCACAGCCTTGTGTTGCACAAGACTGCGAAAAAATGGTATTTTTTTTCGATGCTCATGAGCATTGAAGCTGTACATGCTGTGAAGAGCTCGCTGCTGAGGATTTTGCGCAGGGTGCGAGAGATTTGATTGATCACTGTATGGACGCGATCATTTATGATCCTTGACAAATTTGTCGAGAAGTGAGAGCCCTTGCAGATTGTTTCACCAAACAATTTGATGGCCAAGCTGGTACTACAGCCAGCAGTTCCCTGCTGCACGTCGAAAGACACGCATACAGTGACCCTGCTGGGCATGGACCCCAGCAACAGCATCTGGAGCTTGTCAGATGCTGGGACAGAGTCGGGTCCTGGCATGCACAAGATACAGACAGAGATGAGACGATCCAACCAGATTGTTGTATCCGAGACCAGAGGAACGACCAACACAAAGTCAAGGTTGTTGAGAGGGAACAGAGACAAAGGGCAGATGCAAACGAGCAACACGGAGTCAAGCTCATTGAGAATGAGCAGAGGTGAAAGATGATCACCAATGACCAACTCAGAGTCAGAGTCGTTGATGGAACCCAGAGACTGAGGGCCTTGCATCCTCAGGACACACAGGAACCAATTCTTGTCACCAGACGAGATCCCAACTATGTCTTTGACATTGTCAGCACCAGTTTGAATACCTCCCCCACAGTACAGGACAAAGGGGGAGAGGAGCAGAGGACAAACATCAAAACTCATTGTTGTCGAGGAAAAGGGGTCAGTGTCTGGGGGACCAGTACACTGCAATAAACTCGATGCAGTCACGTCGAGTCCCAGCTGGTCAGACCTGAAGAACAACGCAGGTTGTTCTAGAACAAAAGCCGTCAGAGTGCCCCCTGCACTACCCTACAGTGATCCGACAGGGTACTTACCTGGTTCCCCGAAACCAATGTTCTCCTGAGCACGTTTAACCCCTGCCTGCAACCCCAATAATTACCGTGGAAACGAACATCCTGTAATGTTCACTTGTGAGCAACGGGATGCGCTCGACACATTGGTGTCGAGTTCGGGTCCTCGAACACTGAAGAGCAATGAAGTTTGCTGTTCACGAAAGAAAAGGATCAGTAAACCATGGACGGTGCTATCAGCACTGTCCTCAGCATCACAGGTAACTTACTCACCTGTTCCCCAAACACCGGCGTGCTCAAAAGCATGCCTCATTCCATCCGGCGGCACCCCAATGGCTGCTCCATCAA
>QLOJ01003746.1:0-12274 GCA_003313625.1 Tricholoma saponaceum | reverse complement strand
TACACACTGACTCGACAAACGGTCTGTTGGGATGTGATACTAGTAACATTTCAAAAAGATCAACATTGATCGGCGTGACTATTTTGAAAAGGTCGGGCCTTCCCCGGATCGTTTCCAGGGCAATGGAGTTCTGAAGTTCTGATAACGGCACTGGCAGAAGCGGTTTGGCATGTTCAGTCCAGTCGGCTAGACATTGTAGCGATTCCACTTCATCACCTGCTCCTACAGCGTCCTGAGCATGCCAGGCATTGTACCGAAGATACTTCGGATGCAATCCATAAGTTGCCTCACGCTTGCTGAGTGCAGTTCTCTTTCCCATGTCCTGGTTGTTTGCATAGGAAACAGGCATGTCGATATCGGCAAGTTCCTGCGGGGCTGTGGCATCCTCCCCTGCTGTTGAAACGTTGACAAATGTCCGTGGAGTTGGATTTGGTTCGGTCCCGCTGTCGTCCACTAACCACTCCTGTCTGTATGCTGTCGGGAAGGAGAAAGGCCGAGTAGAGGTATGTGAACTCGTCGCGGTCAGTAAGTGTGATTGCCTGTCCTCCTCCGACTCTCGTTCTGACTGCCTTGTCAAAGGCAATGAGTTTGTGGTGCGCGTTAGTCTGTCTGGCTGAGAACTCAGAAGATATGTAGTCTCCCCATTGTCGGAGCTCGTTGTCTCTGTGTGGGAAAGCGTACGCTGTCGCTTTGACGGTCGCGTTCCAGGCTGCGGTCCAGTCACCACTCGTTTGGACCTTTCGAGCCGGATCTGTGCTTCCAAGGCTGATTTCTGTTCTTCCGATGCGGCCAACATTCTCCTTAGGAGGGGCAACGTGGTGGAGATTGCTAAAGACAATGTCGAGGTTGACTGCTTCTCCACGGAAGATGTGTCGCCACTCTGATTCTGGAAATCCTTGTGGGGCCGTGGTCGAACGTCGTATGTCTCGTTCAGCAAATGCAATGTCGCGTTGGAAGATTCGGAGGGTTTCTCTTGTCTTCTTACGGTTCTCATCAACCTCCCGATTTCGTGCGCTTTTCTCAAATGCATACCATGGTAATTGTGATTGGTATATGCGCTTCTTCTTGTTTGACTCTCCCTCTCCCTTCCCCGAGATGGAGGATCCGTCATCCGAGTCAGAAGAGTCGGTCGGAGTTCGGTGTCTGCGCTTCTTGGTAAGTTCCCTTCGTAGATCTCGCAGGAACCTTCCAGCCTCATCTGATCCCTCTCCTCGCAGTTCTCTTCTTGATTGGTAGTCACCTCCGTTGTTGTTCCTTGTCTCAACTTGCTCTGTTTCCACTCTCGCAAGGTGTGCTGCATGTTCTCCTCGTTGTTCAGCACTCCGTTGTTGGGCGTCAATAAGATCGACTTGAGTGGAGCATTCATCGAGTGCGGTTTGTCTAACGGATTCGTCGACGTCCGCTTCCTGGGCAACCCGTAGGATCTGGTAGAGAGTCTCAAGTTTGCCCACTTTCTTATCCCTGAAGTCCTGGATGTGTCCTTCAATTCTGGTAACGAGATCTCTTCTGAATTCTGTTTCTTGTTCCCTATGAACCCAAATCCGTCCGACAGGCGTGATAGTAGTGTTTGTCTCGGTCTGAGTGTTCTCATTTCCTGTGCTGGCAGGTTCTCCACTTCCCTCTGGGAGCGTGTGAGGCTGTGACTGTCCAAAGTAGGCGGCATGATCGCTGGACATATGAGGAACGATGGATTATTGAGAGCAAAAGTTACACGAGCTTAATACGACCGAGATGACAAGAAGAGACCCCAGAAAAGGGGTTGTCTTACTTGTAGCGTTATTCTACTGGCGAATAGGAGTAAGATACTGAAGTGTGAAAAAGCAGTCCTGCGAGGACTGCCGAAAGTCGTAAGGCGTTACGAAAAGCACGCGGTGCCGACAAATGGTATGCAAAGCGTTGCAACGTGCACGTGGTGCAGTCATCTCGCGTCGTTCGAAACCTTCCCCATTGGACTTGTGTAAACTGAACTTTGAACTCGATAATTTGTCTGTCATGCGGCCTTGACTTGGAGACGGATGACATTGGCAACCTTCATCGACATCAGATATCATTGTTGCTAGCGCCTGATTACTCAGGCTGTGACTCGACAAGGCAGTGGCGTTGTAGTAAGAGGTACATAAACCTTAGAGTTCAAATACATAAATTTTTGGGTTATTTATTTACTACATAACTTATGTAAATAAGTAGTAATTTGAGTTATCTAGTCTTCCACTTCTACAATGGCCAACGTATTCACGCTGCTCTCCCTTCCCAAGACTTCCAACGCGTTTACCGCGATGAAAGCAACAGTTATGGAGTTTGATAATGGGCAGGCATCTCTTCGTCTAAGACACCTCATTTGGTCGCCAACTCTAACTCTGCTTCTGCTTCCAGGCCCAAACCATTGAATGGTTCATTTAAAATTCGAATCACAGGGGACGAGTGTGCGCAGCCTGTACAATAAGCTCTCGCAGCGTTTATTGAACCTTTAATGCAGTCGATAAGCCATCGGACGACGACGCGTCCTTTGCCTTAGTCAGGCGATGCCTCAGGATTATCTTGACACGGGATAGTGGCGAGACAATTCCGTCTTCATACGAAGGCATCTATGCTGCGTGTCGTTCTGTTGTTACAGTTTCGAATAAGGGGGAGGGGTTGTACGGGACGTTGACGATGGAATTGGAACAGTCAGTGGGCCGGCTTGCCATCGATCTTACCACAAGTGCGGAGGAGGGCATGAATTGGATTGTTGAGTTTGTGAAAGTCTGTCAGTGGTTCGAATTAAATGTGGTACGTCTGTGATGTGTATTCAGAGTCAGGAAGCTCAGATTGATCTATGTTCGACAGTCTTTAATCCAATCACTCATGACTTATTTGGATCAAATATACGTTGTAAACGACCGTAGTGCTACCAGAATCAGGTATGTTGGCTGTATTCTAGTGTATCACTGCTCATCATCCGTCGTTTTCAGGACTCTGGCGTTCTCCTTATTCACTGAACGGATCTTCGAGAATCCAAGGATTGCCCAGCGGCTGAGAGCGGGCATATTGGAATGGGTGGGTTGGGAACGCAATTGCCGGTACGTAGCTCATCCCATTTCCTACACTGCATAATAATATTTTTACCAGACTAGTACATGACTTCCGGGTTCAAGTCCCAAACCTTATTGCACATCTGATTACACATAAACAATACTCAACCTTCGAGGAGTACTATATCGAGATTACTCGGGCTTTCTACTTGGCGGAGTCGGAAGAACGGCGAACGGCTTTGAAAGCAGATCCCAAGGCTTTCTTCAAGCACGTTCATTTGCGGATCGAGGAGGAAGGCTTACGGTCAAAGGCAGTCCTTCCTGTTGGCAGCTGGACTCTCGTTCGAGAGGTCACTGAGAAGGCACTATGGGAGGGAAGGCTGGAGTGGATTGCCACCCAGAGTAAGTGAAGACAATTTCCACTTAAAGGAAGCATGTTAATCTGAAATGCGTAGCGGTGGGAGCGTATATGGATAGCAGGGACACCGGAACACTGGCCACGATGTACAACCTCTTTGAGCGTGTGCATGGTATCAAGACCTTATGCAATGCTTTCCGCACGCACGTCCAAGTGAGCCACCCATTTTCCTCTCACAAAGTATAATCTTGACACTCTATAGACTACCGTACAAGACATCGTTACGGACACCGCCAAGGATGAATTCATGGTTCAGCGGCTGCTCGACTTTAAAGCACTTGGAGACACGACCGTATCTTCCTCCTTCCTCGACGAGAAAGTCACCACCAACCGTGGGCCTAACGCTTCAGCATCTACCAGCTTGCGCACCAAGCAGCCGAACAACGAGTTTGTGTATGCCCTCAGTGATGCGTTCACAATGGGATTCAAGGCGCGCCGCGGCGCCCCCGCGGAAATGATTGCTAAATACCTCGACAAGGCAATGCGGCGCGGCCAGGGCGGGACAAGCGATGAGCAATTCGAGGCGTTCCTTAATTCGGTGCTCGCGCTTTATAGGTTCACGGACGACAAGGATGTGTTTAGGAGCTTCTACCACCGGTCGTTGGCGAAGAGGCTCTTGCTACAGAAAAGTGCTTCAGACGATTTTGAGGCTTCGATGTTGAAAAAGCTGAAAGAACGTAGGTCTTCTTTTGGTGGGCTTGATTGGGTAAGATTTTGGGTGCTAACTTGGATGCCGTGATGCAGAATATGACCCAGAGTTTGGGATGGGTGAGGAAATGTTCAAGGATCTTGCGCTTTCCAGAGATATGGTACTGGATTACCACTCCAAGCTACCTCAAGATAGTTCTGGGCTCAAGCTTTCGGCTATGGTACTCCAGCGCAGCGCCTGGCCGTTCAATGTTCAGAAAACCACTATTGACTTACCGCCTGACGTGCGTCTGTTTTGTCCGTCATTTGTCTACTAAAAGCCATTGCATTGTGAATGGTAGATGCAAGCAGCTCTCACTGAGTACGCTAACTACTACAAGCAACGGCATTCGGGGCATGTTCTGGATTGGGATCATGCACTAGGGACGGTAACGATGACAGGGCGGTTCAATGCCGGGTCAAAGGAGTTGTCTCTCAGTTTATATCAAGCTGTGGTCCTTCTCCTGTTTAATGAGTCTGCGGAATGGCGTTATCCTGATATATTGGAACAAACAAGAATGGGTAAGCACGGCTTTCTGATCTCTTTGTACGCGTTGGAGGGCGAGTACTGATGGTTGTGGATGTAGATGATGGCGAACTGCGGAGGACACTGCAGAGTCTGGCATGCGGGAAGAAGAAAGTGCTAAAGAAGAACCCGCCGGGGAGGGATGTTGGAGACGGTGATGTGTTCAAGTTTAACCCCGACTTCGAGGATCCGAGAGCAAAGGTGCACATTAACTCTATCCAGGCCAAAGTCACGGTACGTTTCCTTGACTTCATACTTCATTCTTTTTTTCTCACTGTCGTCTTACGATAGCCTGAGGAATCGAAGCGCACGAACCAGTCCATCGAGGGGGACAGGAAACACTATCTCGATGCTGCCATTGTGCGGATTATGAAGGCGAAGAAGGAGATGACATATGAACAACTAAAGGCTGCGACGATCGAGGCCGTCAAGTCCCACTTTGTGCCACAGGTAGATGCCATCAAGAAGAGGATTGATTCATTAGTGGAGACAGATTATCTGGAGAGGAGTAAAGTGGATAAGGCGAAGTTCCTCTATGTAGCTTGATGCAATGGGGTTTGGGTTTGCTTTCTATCTTCTCTCATGACCTCCGGCAATGAAATCTGACGCCCATGCAGCTCCATGGGACAACAACCAGTTAGTCTGGCAAACCCATGTGTCTAAACGTTTTGTCACAGAAATTGATGTGTGACTTGGAGAAGTCGAGCCTTGCGGATTTCGGAAGAGTGCCTAAACATAAACCAAACGCTACCAAACGTCAATGCTTCAAACGGTTAGACGAGGAACGACCATAGGCGCCTTCGGGACGTGTAAAATTTCGGCAAGAACCTGTTGACAGGACACGCTTTGAACTTTGAATTTCCTTGACATTGACAAGCATCTGACATCAGGAACAATTGAAGGGTGTCTCAAGTCCTCAGATGCGATTTATATTGAATATCTATACTATGTCAACTATATGGTTTCAGTTGGCCTGGCCTAACCGACTTCAGGTTGACTTATCTATACCGCGTATACGTTTCTGCTACCCCGCCAATTATACTAAAGAGTACCCCCGACCCTGCATCCAATGCCGATATTCGGTGCCGCAACCCGTATTCGTGGGGTGATAACGACTCGGAGGTAGAGTGCTAAAGTTATATGAAAAATGCTTCTGATGGAAGAACTCGAATTCAGATTACAGGGGCTTGTGTGTATGTGCAAGATTAGGAATTTGTACCCGAGGAGACATCAGATGGTGATTCAACGTCACGTTCAAGGTGAGGATGGGCGCCTAATTTTCCCTTCACATTTTCACCCTTCCTATCGATCCCCGGGTCAATTGAAGGGTCATGTTGGGTCTCTCTCGGGGTCTCACCAGTAATCTGCATGACGGATCTTTCCTATTAGCTTGCAGTGTAGTGAGATCGGCTCGAAGTTAGAATTATAGGTGTACAAGCGCCCAATTAGCGAATTGGTTTTTCCGCTAGGATAAGTAGCTTTTATCGATCGCAATCACCGCACAGCGTTTGCGTGTTTTCATTGTTCTGTCATGTATAACGCCCGGATCTTGTGGCATCTATGGGACTAAAGTTTCCACATCACTGGATGTTCGCCGAATTTTTGCTATGTTTTAGGTGTGTCACGACCACGCATCATACATAGACGCCAATTGCTGAGCGTCTTAGATTCCTTGCATATTTGTAAACTGGGGCAAGCAAGAGATCATTTATCATCTGTCCCTCGTGGTCCCTCACTTTGTTCCCTACCAGGACCAACGGTCAGGTCATATCTCAGACCCCCAGCGAAGTGTACTAGCTCATATTATTATTGCCAGACACCTTCGCAATGTTACCTAGACCCAAATTTCCTCAATGGCGCACGTCGCGAACCTTTATAAATGACAAGAGGGACTCAGCTGCGACTACTGAGAACGACGGTTAGACTTGTTTCTTTACTCACGAGAAACTCTTTTGTGTAACCCGTACGTCGCGAACCCTTACAGATGACAAAAGGAATTCAGCTGCGGCTACTGAGAGCAGAAAAGGTGAACCCAACGGTCGGATTGTGCTTCCTCATTAAAGGAGAAAATACTCACGCCCTGCTATCAGACTCGAGCACGCAGAGGTCGCCTTCCCTGTGGCAACGCATACAATATACCCTATTGCCTATCGCTATATTCATCATGTTAGTATGGCCCTGGATATTTTTTGGAGTGGTCCGGGGCTATGGTGGTCTAGAGATGGACGCCCACCTCGCGAAACGTGCAACGGACAACCCTCACACAACTAACTATTTCGTAACATTCATCGCCAATATTGCCTCCACAATCATCGGCACCCTTGTCTCGATGTCAGTTGTCCGGTTTGCCCGCACATGGGTCGCTGGTACTCAAGACCAAGAATCCGTTACTATCTTCCGCATTTCTTTACTCACCGCTTTCAAACATCATACTATTCCCTGGAGTTTTAGCGATCGAGGATCTATATTTGTTCAGAAGAAATGGTTCTTTGTCCTTCTGGTCGTCGTCTGGATGGGCACTTTCACTGCTGTCACGCCAGCGATCACCAGTCTTATAACTCCAGTTACATTCAATAAAACAGCACAGCTCCACGGAACGGAGCTCGATTTCGCATCGAACGCTCCTGGATGTGTCAGCTGGTTTAATGCACACAGCATATCAGAGACGTCGCAGTGCGATTGGCAGGTAAATTGGGTACTTTTACTATAACGTTTCATAAATTCCTCACTATACTGCATGACATCACCAGCCTCCGTTTAAAGGCATCAGATACACCAATTGTCTCGCGGAGAATCAGTTGGCTGATGTCCTAGAGTCAGGTCGCAGTCGTGTTCGTCACCCCCTATACTAATATTTCAACGCCTGATGGACCTGATGACCCTTTCCCCTCCTCTCACAGATCTTGTCTTTGATTTCGAACAACTCTGAAAGTCTCGCCTTCAGCCAGCTCGGCGCCACGGATGGACTACGCTTCTTAGGGCCGATCAGGGGCGTGTTGCCTCTTGGCCCAAATGGCGTTCCCACTTTAAGCACGCTCTCTTACCCATCAGTGTTAAATAACACGGACCCGAAGGCAGAGAAAATCTATTACAATTACACTCTGGATCTTCAAGGTCTTACCAGCGACGTCAAGTGTATTTACGACACTCAAAGTCCTGTTGACTTCTTGTTTGTACCTGGAGGCTCCCCTTTTGTGTATCAGTATAACGGAACCTGCCCTGGGCTCGAAGATGTTTGGCAAAATATCACACTCATTGTCCCAAATTCAAACCATTCTGTAGGATTTTGGGCGTGCAAGGTACCTGGGAACAGTGAACAGTATCTCCTTTATCTACGCGGACGCGCAGATTATAAAAATGCGATTGGAAACATAACGTGCACTTTATCCGCAATCCAACCTGCTATCTTCCCAGTGGCGTACCAGTCGCGATCTGGTTATTTCTCTTCACGGAATTATACGACTACTTTTGCGAACACTTCCTCCGATGTCATTCTGCGTGGAATCACAGGAATTGGAGCCGTTATCCAAGAATCCCAGAATACACAATCCAATTTAGTAGCAGAATCGGTGATTACCTTTGGTGTGAAGTCTTACGGATTACCGCCGGACAGCCAGAGCGAAAAGTACTTGCAATTGTATGGGGCGATGTTCCAAGGTATCCTGGAATATGAGGTATGTCCCGACGCCCGGTTACATAGCTTCTTCCCTCAATATCCTACTGCAGGCTGCGTACACTCGCATGATATATTCGAGGTTCACCGACCCGGCTCCCCCGTCCTCTTGCAGCCGTACCGTGACCGGAAATGTAAGCTATGGGGTAACTGGTTGGTCTGTCGATCACAAGAACATTGGTTTCTTGTTACCGATGACCCTTGTCATCCTGGCTGCCTTGATACTTGTGATCGTAGCTACGACCATGGGGGACAAAGTTCTGTATGAATTTGATCCCACTGATCCTAGATCGCTCATCTTCGCTTCGGGAAGACCACCTCTTGCCGAAAGGGATCCTGAAATGCCCGCCCCTGGGGAATGGTTCGACCGGCATGTGGATTACAATCTCCGAAAGTATGTTGATTGATGACTTGCTAGGATATAAACTGACGATTATGCTGCAGTGCCAGCTGATTCGCTTCGAATGGCGTTTACTACTATCGACACTGGGAGGATGACGACTTGCTACGATATTTGAATTTCTTAAAGTGTACAATTACTTGCGCTCTTAGTTCTTGTGGACATTATGCCATTTTTCTACTTCAAACTTCACAGGGAACATTGTTGACTGGTATAAATATGACCGATGAATATTAATGCCAATACGTGGCCGGTACGGCGTTTTAGAGGATTCGAATGTCGGAAAGGAACGAGGGAAATGATAGAGCAAGTTGACTGGTTCCGATTTCGTGACTATGTCAAGTCCTGGCAGTAGCTTCTGACGGTGATGTGGCAGATTCGAGTTATCCATGTTTCGATCTTCTTCAAAAGCCCCTGAATCACGCTGGAAGTCCGATGTCATTCAATGAGAATCGAAAACAAAAAGAGGAGGGCAATTGTAATGTAAGGGTAGTCAATGGCGCGGTGAAAGACTGGTCCATGCTGCTGGTGGACACACTCGCAAGCTTGCAGAAATAGCGGCGATTCCTGACTCGGACTCGGACCTGATGATAAAAGTACTCGTGATTGGATATCCTGAACTTAATGTCCAGCGCCATGACATCAATGAACAACAGAAATGAGAAGTGGTGATGGTAAGAGTCCTTGACGCTATCTACCAAGCGTCGAACAAAGTATGAAACAAGACAGGTAGTTTGTACCAATATCCAAGTAAGAGGAGTGTTGAAATGTCCGAGTCGTAAAATAGTTCATAGTCAATTCGCATCATTCACAGGTGTCATCAATGTAAGTCGTTAATGGGCATGGAATTGCCGAGTTGACTAACCGTCTGATTAGTAAACGGAGATGAATAGCTGCAATAAACATGTGTAACGAAGTCATCGACACAATACGTTGGAAACACCTACTGGTCTGTTCCTGTCTGCGGTGACGACGTCAATCGCTTGTCTAATTTAGAGCCGTGGCTTGTTAGACCGTCTTGAAGCCACTGATGATGTCGTTAGAATCGTGATATGTGCGGAATGGAGGTTTTAAAGAGTCCACTTACAGAGTACTCCAATACGCCACCAACACCCCCGTTAAGCGCAACTGCGAAACAATTTGAGTGGAACCAATATGTAGAAGCGGTAGATGCCGCATACCGCCAGCCCAAGAAACGAAAGCATAATCCGCCTGGAATATCTCCACACCACCTGGATCAAAGTCGTTAAGGACAATGGTAACGACGGCAAAGCATGTGCACATACCACACGATGAACCTTCCGGCCTGCGAGCAGTCTCATTGAACGGGATAAAGGCCGATGAATGTTCCTTCGTTACGATCGCAGCTGCCGTCAGCGCTTCCGGTTTACCAAATCTAAGTGGCAAAAATGAACGTAGTTCCATATAACATGATTGTGACGCTAGAGAAACTTACAACCTCGCCGTATTGGCATGAAGCGTAATCCATGCATTGCCATGGTTAATAGCGATGGTGGCAGAAGAGCCGCTCTTTAAAGTGAAGTACTGGGTTTGATCTGGGAAAAGTTGGCTAGAGAATGGGTCAGTACTGCATTGAACGAGACATGAGCAAGATGAAGAGGGCAGGCGTACAAAGATCCAAAGTCAATGGAACCAATGGACAAGATATCTTCTGTGTCTACACCATAGGAGCCATCGAACGAGGGGCCGGTCAACAAACTGTTTGCCTGGGTGGTCTTTTTGGCGAACAATTTGTTATCACCTAGGCAGTAGAAGCCACCATCACTGAAGACCGTGTCATCCGTCTAATTAAAGAGTTTGTGAAGTTAAACATACCCTGCTGTCACCAGGTGCCGTGAATCAAGGGTCTTGACATAACTCGCTGCAGTCGACCCAATGTAATCATCCATCACAATAAATATCTGATAAACGACTCACAGATATCTGCGACCCAATTAGTGATCGTATGAGGGTTGCATGATGAAGACGCAGGCAAAGTCGATGAGCAACGCAAGTCACTCCCAAGTTCCCAACCAAGGACCGCTGGGCTATTAGCATATCTGGGTATTACGTGAGCAAGATAGTTCTTGAATGCACTGATGATGACGGGGTCTGTGTAGAACGAATCGTGGGTGCCGCCGTCGTGAAGAGCTCGAACGTAGAGATCCATCCCTCCTGCAGAGATTCTCGTCAATGTAAGGTATTGCATAAAAAAAAGTACCGACCATAGTCATTCGAGAGATATCCCCTAGGGAGGCCGTCATCGTTTCTTCGGCTAAAGGGTGTACCAGACTCGGTTCTCGCAGGATTCCAATTGTTCGTGAGTGTAAGAAGCAACTTGACGCCGTACTTTTCCGCGGTTGCAACTACTTTGTCGAGCCGTTGCAAACCGTCTGGGCCTTCATTGATTGTCGCAGGGCCACCATCGTGTATGATCTAACACATCGATGAAGGGAATTAAAAGGGAAGATGTGATATTAAATACCTGGAAGTAGGGGCCGGACGATGGTTTCTGGGCAACGTCATTGAACGCCCAAGTACGAACAACGTTAAAGCCAGCGGTAGCAATATCGTGCAAGGTGAAATCTATGTCGGCGTCGGAAATCATCTGCAGCCAATATGCATTCGTCCCATAGAAGCGGAAAGGACTACAGACAACGTCAGCAACTTGTAGATGTGACGCGATGTGGAACACGACATACCTGCCGCCTAATTGAAAGGATCCTTGTTGGACAGAAACGAAATCATTATGCCGTCTGTGTGGGTTCATCCCGGCGGCACCGGCAGCAGCTCTCCAGAAGTAGAGACAAACGAGGAGACAATGGAGTAACGGCATCCTGAACACTTAAACCGAGACTTGGAAGATTATCCCACCAAATAGACGGCATATATAGTCAGGCTTGACTCAGGGTCTGGGGTGTTCATTGAAAATAATCCTCATGTACCCACATGCGCTGTCACGTTCGAAGCATAGGTCAAATTGGTTCCTATAGATTGATTATTATAAGCGCCCATCTATTTCAATTTCAATCGATGTCATTCTTCAAGTTGTACTTACTTACGTTGCTCCATTGACGCTCAGCGCTTAGGTTCGGGCTTCCAGTGCTTCCTTCAAGTTTCCCATCTGCGAGTAGACTGAGTCACTGATCGAATAATGATCCTGAGCAAATCATCGGTCAGGACATCTGTCAATGTGACTCGGCGGAAGCTGAGCGCTGAATGGTGGCAGTACTTCAAAACTTGGACTTTGTGAGGCTGTTTGTTCTTGTTTATATCGGCGCTTGTTTCCTCGCCTTCCACCTTCAACGCTTCCACTGGCACTATACAGGCTTCCAAGTCCGAGCTCGACCGTGATTCTGTTTCGCGATCATCGATCATCCGTATTCTTGGATTCTCATGGCCCCCGGATTCCTTTCAATTTCTTGCAACCCTTAATCATGTGTTGCTGCGTATTCCCACTGGGCTTTATGTCATGTCGGGAATCATATTAAACTGTCTGGCCCGGCCCTGCCCTGCGTCGAGCCCATTTGGAAATATCTGGGTGGAAGCTTACTGTCTA
>QLOJ01003741.1:0-27598 GCA_003313625.1 Tricholoma saponaceum | reverse complement strand
TTGTAAACCCGATGATTGGTGGATTGATAGACGCTCAGAACCTACCAAACGCAAAGGGGACATTTACGGGTAAACGACGGTGCAGAGATCGAGCCCTAGGAGAAGAAGACAGTGCATGTTTTGTCAAGGATACAGCACAGACCCAAGTACGGATCGTCTACACGGTCTCAAGACTAAGTCGCATTGACAATGCATCTTCGCCATCCCCATCTGCGCAATGGATTGTATCAGTAAGCAGGTAGCCGCTCAGAAAGATATACGTGAGAGTACTGACAATACTTTTTCACTACTTGTGCCACCTCAAACCCTAGTGTATCCCTGTACAACCCAATCGCTGCTATGTTTGATTTTCGAACGTGCAGTGATACGTAAGCCGCTTTGTACACAGACGCCATTGCCTCTTCTGCCGATTTTGGAGGCCAAGACGGTATTCGGGTTAAGTTAACAGTGGGATGCAACGTGTAGGGAATGTGCTCACGAGAACGTAGCATCAGCTTCTTGGCAAGGCCCAAACGTCTGTACGAACGTAGCACGGATATCGAATTAACATGTCCATGAATGACTTCTTCTTTGTTGTCGTCCTCCGAGTCATCTTCGCTAGATAGGACAGATTGACAGAGATGTACGTCAAAACAAGGGAAACAAGGCAGAAGAAGCAACGTACATCTTGGCAAGCACGTATCCAACAATGCGCCCTTTATGATCTTCTGCTACGAACGAGATCTGGGGCCAGGTCATTGCATGGTACATCCCTGCAATATGAACCACATCGGTGAGCGAACTTCATCATCTTCCGACGAATCGACTGACAGAATTTCATGACATAATTTTCTGGCAGGTTCTGTAGGTTCGTGGCCTGCATACCCATCAGATCCTCTACCTATACTGACGTGAACTGGAGGTCAGCTGTAGGTTGAACACAGCGCCACGTAGAAACTGACAGATGGCGTTAGATGCACATTGGACAGCGTCAGCAGTTGTTAGGACACAGACCGTACCCTCGCTAAACGAATGTTCATATCGATTATCCTTGGCACT
This sequence comes from Tricholoma saponaceum, assembly GCA_003313625.1. NCBI lineage: Eukaryota > Fungi > Basidiomycota > Agaricomycetes > Agaricales > Tricholomataceae > Tricholoma > Tricholoma saponaceum. The sequence continues at coordinate 26,560 of QLOJ01003741.1, read as the reverse complement.
TGCGAAAACCCTAGAATGAGAATTTTGTCGGATGATCGCCGCAGAAGGAAAGTTGGTAAGTTACGTAATACATAGGCGTCTTCAAGTTTCTGCTTTCCGAGAAAGCACTGCATATAAAAGCTTCGACCAGTGTAAGAATAGCGTTATAAACCCTTGTAATTTTTGAACTTTTATCGCAACACGGCGACATACCCCTGGTTACCTAGTCTCTGAGTGTCGACCTGATCACTGCAAATACTTATGTACGTCCCCACTGGCAGCACCATCGCATCGCACGCCATCGTTCTCCTGTTCGTTGGCGTATTGGGCCAGTTGTCGTTGAAATGCAGTTAGCCATCACCATTCAGAGTTGGTGAAGCATGAGGGCAGTATCTCATGTTCATAGATAGAACGCAATCTAACAAGATACCGAAGGAATAAACCATCGAGTTTAAAGCATGAACCTCAGGCTGTAATTCTGATATACAGTATCGTCCTTGAATATTTTACATATCTCTTGATTGAAGTCTGCCAATGTACTGATTGCTTCCTTGTGTGATCGAATGAGTTCCATGTTCGTCAAATGGTGCCATTACGAGACAAGACTCGCTCATGCCCTGCTTTTCTGATCATTTCGCCGCAATTGCAAGTTGTGCGGCGATAGCCTCCGACATCGCCCCCATATCTGACGTAGCGTTGATCTACAACATTGGATAAATACCCAAATATCAGAGATATATAACTAGTAATGCCGCAAAACTCACCATATCAAATCCTTCAGCTGCACGCTTAGCAGCTTGCGCCCCTGAGCTGCAATAAATAGCACTGTCATGGACCCGGTTAGTATCAGAAGTGTGATTCGCAACGCTAGTTACACCACTAACCATTTCTTTCCAGCAGTGTGCGTAGCCTGAAGAATTTTCTGGATGACTTTCTCTACATCTGGATGGGGGTCAGGAGAAGGAGGCGGATATCCAAGGCAGATGGAAAGATCGTAGGGGCCGATGAACAAGACGTCTGGCAAGATGGAGATCAAAAGCTGTTACTACGGGCAGATGCGCAATTCGTATTACTTACCAACGCCGTCAACAGAAGCAATTTGTTCGACATTCTGTACTCCTTCCTGAGTCTCGATCTGGACAAGAACACAGATACTTTCGTTTGCCGAGTTCAAGTACTCCGATGCTGTGATTCCCCAGCTCCCATGAGTGAATGGACTCCCGAATCCGCGTCTGCCAGCCGGGGGGAATCGACTATCGGCTACGATCTCCTTTGCTTTCTCGGCAGTCGAGACCTAGAGATCAAAAGTGTCTTACGATCTGCGAGGATAACGAGTTGACAGGCCGAACCATTGGCACCAAGACACCCCGAGCTCCTGCATCTAAAGCATACTTGATTTGCCAACTTGTGCTCTGCGATACCCCTGTTGCAGGAATTCTAACAATGGCGCTCGGGGCACCGTTTGGAACGGCACCGTGGATGGCAATTATACTTTCTGCTGCGCCTGGCACCAAGGGAACAAGGCCATGCTCGCAGTCAACGACGACCCATGATAGATGCTGGCTCGCCTGAGCGACAGTGCGGGCATGAAAAATCCCAGGAGTAGTAAGCCAAGCCCCGAAAGCAGGTTTGTTTGATTTGAACATGCTGAGGAGGGAATGCGTTGTCATCGTGGCGTAAGGATATCTGGGACGAATGGCAGCCTTAAGTATCGAAGTAGAATAAGATGGCCTCAGAACGACCCGGACTTCCGGGCCGGGCCCGGGAAAGGTTGTTCGCAACAAATAACATTCATTTGCACACATGAGCCTGAGGCTCAAGAGTCAAGAATAAACGCACTGCATTGCATATACGTGCGTCGTGCTATGATATGGGATACTATGCGTTTGGAGTGTTGACTGCTACGACTTTCTAGGCCAATGTAGGTATCTCGACTAGCTGTAGTGACTTAACGCTCTTCCAGTGTGTTACAAAAATACAATCTTCGGGGGGAAAAAAATTCTGGTAGAACTTTCTGTGAGTGAGATCCGGTGGATATGACCCCACTACCAAAGTGGGCAAAGCGAACAAGTCAGAATCCACTGGGTGCTGGCTTCCCCTAAGAAAAAAAGGACAATATAAGCTAATCTTGAAATTACAGAAAAAGAGGAAGAACTTGAATGGCTTCGTCAATAGAGGAGGGCCTTGGATGACCAACGGCCCCGTCTTATAGCAATCCAAGGGTCGACGCCTGACAATAAGAAAGTTCAAGTTGTGCCACCAATTCTAAACCGCGACCGAAAATAGACCTCCAGATGATTACTACTAATGGATGTCATTTCATCAATGTTTTTACGAGTACTATAGTGCACAGGGCATCCTATACCATAAAGAGCATAATATCGGGGAAGTGAAACACTTCGAGACTCAATGTGCTTTAGCTTCGAAGCAACTACTTCTCGTCATGTTGTACTTGGGGTCCCGCGTTCGTTCGGTCTTTTCAAGTAGAGGTAGCCTTCAATGGCTGTGTAAGGTGTTGGATCAAACCTTGGATGATTGTCAGGGCAGGCGATTGGAAGTGCGTTGTAGTGAGTTGCCGTGCTAGCGTCTGCACTAGACGGTATGGCGTACGGCTGCAGCCAATCCCAGTCGCCCATCGCTGTTGACGGAATCAGGACTGCATCCACTTTAGGTGGCTTTATCTCGGTGCTGCTCTCTATTGGCAGGTTGGATCCATTACGCAAGACTTGCAGTGGATCGTAAGGAGCGACATCGCGAGGGATAATAAGTGGTCCTAATTTGAAAAATGCCGTTATGTTCTTCAGTGACTGCTCTACCGCCCAGGGTGGCAACTTTAATTCTTGGACAGGGAGAATGCCCGAATATGCATGAATGGCGACGAACGGATCAGTGAGAACCCCGAACACCTGGAGCCTCATATTGTACTCCTTAACCAACTCCATTGGACTCTGGAGGCGAGAGCGCATGAAGTAGGGAGTGAACCGTGGGTAGTTCGACGGTCCAATGAGAACGGACATAGAGCTATCGCTATTTTGTCCTGGGAAGTATGTGAGAATCCGACCCAGGTTAAGTTTGTGAGAAGGTGCAGGCTCGCTCTCGAAATACAACACTACACCATCATAGACACGATCTTTGTCCCCAAGCTTGACCTGAAATTGGTAAGATCCCAAGGGAGGGGCAGTGACAGCATTCTCGCTGACGGTTGTGGATTGATTCTCACGGGGTGGCTGGGATAGTTCAAGCGAGAATCCAACGTTCACGAGCGCGAACGGTTTACCCACGGTAGCGGGAAAGAAGTGCGAGTATTGGTTCGGGGTGTCTTTCACATAGTCGAGGGAGCCGCTGACCGCAGTGAAGAACGCTTCGAGGTATGCTGGGTTTCGAAGACTCAACATCAACTCTTGTAACTGGGTCGGGATTGATTCTTGCCCATGTTTGGGTGGTTCGAATGGCAACCAAGTTTGACCCTGAGACGTCCTACCAGGTCCACCCATACGAATCTCGCGATAAAATCGTCCATCTGGCAAAAATATCTGCACGCCGGGGCCTACAGGGTCGACTACAAGCCAACCCCAGATGGGATTATCATATTCCGTTGTGGGTTTCCAGGCACCAAGTGTTTCGTCCCAAGTGACGAAGTGGGAATTGAGCCTGGTTTCTTGATTGATGCGAGGCTCAATCTGCATGCATTGACGACCATCCAGGAGAACAGCACGCGGAATAGGTTGGCGCCAATACGCATAATCGTCGCACTTGTATATCTCGCTTATGTACGGATATAGGGGAGTAATGGGGCCGGGAGACGGGTCGATCGCACAGATCGCCTGTCCGAACTTGTCGATGATATTGAGTTTGGTGAATCTGAACTGGCCATGTGTGACCGGGATGAACGGAGAGAAGGCTGAATGCCCAAAGTCGATCGAGTCTCCATACGGTGTCCCTCGAGTCTCGAGACCCATCAACGCAAGGTCATCTAGCTTCATTATAGCCGAGCTAGCTTGCCCCGCTGCAACCGTAGGTTCCGCCACGAAGCCTGGAGCACCACTATTAGGCTTGACGTGAGTACCTGTCAAGCGGTGATTAATATTGATTGAGGTCAAGGAAGAGGAAGCATACCTTGGTGTATCGTAAGGAAGTTGTCCGTAAAACCAGACATGGGTGACGCTAAGAATTTCAGCTTGTTAAGCCCATTGAGGAAACCGCTGGTATCTTTGGTGGCTGTCCCAAGCAGTAGCTGTACGTTGTTCTTGAGAGGGTTTAAAGGTTTTGGGGAAACCAGTGTTCGACCTGAAATGGTGCGGACGTTGGTCGTCTGGCTCAAATCAACGTCATCTTTAATCCAGTACCGAAGTTTTGGGGGCCCGAAGGCCCCGCGCTCAGCGATGGTCCACTTCTGTGCTTCAATATGGAAGTATTCCACCTCCCACTCGACAAAAAGTGGGAACCAAGGCTGCGTGTTATTCCATCTATTTCGCCACTTCTCGGGGCCTGATCCATCAGGTGCACCGCGTGTTCCCGGTCCTTGATCGAAATAGAGCGGAAGAACAGCCGGATGCACATCAGGTGGCTGGGGTTCCGTTTGTGGGTCAATGAGATTGAACTCCCATACCAATGCGCCAATCGTATTACAAAGCGCGGTTGGAACCTTGCTACACAACACCTCCCGAACCACGCATAAGGCATTCCAATCTGGGTAATTAGGCGCGGCCTGGGCTGGGCACACAATTTGAGGATCAATTCTAACGTTGAGCAAGTCCGTGTAATCCGTCGGCCAACCAGTCTCCAACCCAGAGAAAAGAATTGTTGGATCCTTCGCCATGTAGAAATCTGGTGCTGCGGAACGCTCCCAGTGTGTCTGCTTAAGCCCACTGATTTGAGACTGCAATTTATATATACTGTCCACGAGCGAGCGCAAAATATCTCGCGCTTCAGACACTTTCTCCCGTAACTTTGGTAGGGAAGTAGGTTTGGTCTTGGCACTGACATACTTCCACCATTCCGCCCACAGGACCCACTGCAACCATCTTGCCTCTCTTTTGTGAATGTCGAGCGACATTTGGTAAGCATTGATCTTCTCCAGTTTTCGACGCTCGTCCAACGTTGGTTGTATTGGACGCTGGGTTCCGATCATTCTATCCCCCCCATTTCCGTTAGGGTCCGGAGTTGCAGAGATATGCCAATGCTGGCCGCCGTCAGAAGGAGTGAAATTTTGAGAGTAAAGGATATCCGAGGCCTCTAACTGAGATTCGGGATCGCCTTCAGACTTAATAACGAGAGTTTGTAGACTGAGAAGGTCCTGCTCGATGCGGCGTTCTCCTGCGGCTGGGTTGACGTCGTGAGCATGTGCAACAGCAATGAGAGCATCGAGAGGAGTTGCCCCAACGGAAATGGGCATGGATTCATTAAAAAGCCGCGCCGCGCCGTCCGCAGGAACATTAGGAGGTAATCCATCCTCGTCCCACTCTACACGATAAAGCGAACCGTGAAGGGCTGCTCTGGCGCCACTGGATGAGAGATCACTCTTCAGCCAGGCATTAGGATCCGAATACACTGTACTGGTGCAGTCCGCAAGTTGCATCATGCAGGAGTGGAGTCTGTCGGCAATGGTAGGGTGAGGCTGGGGTTGCGGCTGGAAGTGAAATGGGTCATCAGCTGGGTCACTGTGCCAGCCAATAACAAAGTAATCTGCTGTGGCTTTCTGGAGATACTGGTTGTCACCATATGCGAAGTTGTCGACGATGGATAAGACATTGGTATTGTGTGGTTGGTAGTCAGCAAATAAAGGGTTCGCGCTGCTGAGTATGGAAACAGGCACTCGGGTTGTTGAATCTTCCTGCCAATCTTCCAACGGTTTCCTATATCCAATGAAGGTCTCCCCTTGGTGGTCAGAATCTGGGTTGATAAATGGGGACACATCAATCTCAAGGTCGACCTCTGGTCCGAGGTCGCTGAGGTCCCGTAGACGGTCAGACTCGATGACAAAGGCCTGGTATACAGGAATATCGGCATTGGCTGGAACCTTGGATCGTAAATGACGGATAACGACCCAGCGATTGGGGAAGTGACGGAATACGGGTGACTGGCAGTCGATTTTTCCGTAGGTGGGGGACACGGAAGGGAAGCCGTGCCACTTTTTCTTGTCAGCGACTATCTCTTCAGCAGATTGGGTGGCAGCCATTCCAGTTCTATAAAGCCTAGGGAGGATCCAGTGGAGATAGATACCCAACCTATTTCTCCTTATTTCGCCTGAGGCAAGATCGGTAACACGATTACTGTGCCAAGGGCCGCGTGCGGTGTCGTGGAGGTCGATATGGTCTAAAACATCGGGACGGATGGATTGAGTAACATCGAGGAAAGAGTAATTAGGTTGGGTGATTGGAGCAAGACGAGAGGGCCCATTGCATGCGTTGAGATTGAGACGAAAGGCATCTAACTTGATGGGGACGCAAATGTTGTAGGCCATTGGAGGTGATGACTGCAAGGAATGTGATGAGACCTAGGAATCCAATAGAAATTCTGAGCGCCAGGACATGCTCACCTCAGTGTTGGCGTTAGGTCTGAGCCTCACGATGGCTCGCAGATGCTATAGAGCAGTAATCGCGATAATCATCGGTCGTTACGCGTCAAGTACTAGGTTTTTAACCCCAAAGTGTACATACTTAGGATAGGATAGGATAGGATAGCCCATAGGTTTACTATCTAATTGAAGTTTTTTGGGACGCGTGTTGCCAGTTCAAGTTCATTGACAAGACTGCATTCTGGGGTCCTGGGCCCGATCATATCATATCGACCCAGCTGACTCCTGACCCTTGTGCAATTGCTGAGGGCGACTTGAAGCATGTATGTGACTTTGCTTTGCCCTACATTTCCCTTTAGCCATGAGTAAAGATCACCTCTTTGACCGCTCCTATATGCCCACTGCTGAGGTCACGTATTACATCACACCATCTGACCAGCCTACTAAGTTCGAATGCTATGTTCTCAAAATAGCCTGGGAGGAATCGGAGGAATGCAAGAAATCTAACTTCAAGGTTAAATTCATGTCGCTCGACGAGGCTCGGAAGAAGTTTGAACTAGTCAGCCAGCATCCCTTTGGATTCTATTGGACATGGATGTCAAGAGAGGAATATCGCACAGTTTGTACCGCAAGGATTCCACCTATAGACTCCCTTCCTTATCCCAAAGACGAAGAACGAGTTAAACGCTGCGATGAAATATGTCCCAGTGGTATGCGCACGGGAAAACTTTTTAATCAGCGTCGAGTTGAAGAGATCTTGCCAAGAGAGATCTCCGCGGCCAGTACCCCTTCACCAATACCAGCACAGGTACATACAATGGCTCTATTTTCTGTATGATTATCCACCGTATCTCACAGGAGATAGCAAATAAACTGTTCATCCATCCTAAGGGGAAGTTCGAGGTGCGCATTTTCTTGTCTGTAAATGCCTGTTACTAATTCCACGACAGGCGTTACATTGTATTGCGCGTTGTTTTGGAGGCGAGAACGAGGGGGGCAATGTGATCTTTGGCACAGAGGAATGCAACACATGTATGCTTAGGGTTGAAGCAGCAATCTGTGCACTTGTGGAGCATAAGGTGTTCGTTAGAGTGACAACAACCAATAAAAGGGAGGATCCTGTGAATCCGAGTCCGGACTGGCTGCGATATGAACGCACAAAGTATCGTGAGTGTCATCAATTCTGGTTGTGTGGCACTACTTCCGACATCAATCCCTTCAGCGTGGCTCTGTCTCAACTTGGAATACACTTGGACCATGGATAATCAATCGCGGGTGAGTAGATGAGAGGATGGAACGTACCACCTTCTTACATTCTGTGCTTCTGAACAGTTGAACCCACCCATCAATGACAGGCTTACATTTAATCCCTTTTCACGCCAGGTTCCTCTGAGCGTAGAAATACTCCTGGATCGTGTCTTGATGAGGCGTTTTCTGGTTGATAACAATCTATTAGTACCAGCAACCGATAGCGCCTCCGAGTCATTGGCAGCCACCCAGCCGTCCACTCGCAGCAACACACTCTGGGACTACTTGACTCCTGATGTCACGAACTCTTTACGACGCACCTCCCCAGCCACCCAGTCATCCACGGTTCCACCAAAATCTAAATGGGGGAACAAGGATAAATCTTGGACGCAGGCGGCCACGCCAAGCCAGGCCAGTGCTGCTGCAAGACGTGAGGAAGTGGACCAGTTCCCTGAACTTCAACTCCTGCCTTCCCGTCCCACTAATGCCGAGTCGCCCCAGCCATCTGAAGGTTCGACTGCAGTGGGACCCAAAAGTGCTAACGCTATGAAGAAGCGCACTGTTTGGAAGAAGCGTGCTGATTGAGGGTCTATATTTATTATTCACCAGCTGCGGTTGCCATGCAGTGACTTAACCTACAGTCTGTCAATTCAACACCAGTAAACATAGGTACAACGCATAAGTCGTAAATGTAATACAATTTGACTCAAGACAAATTTGGTGGGTTGAGAGAGAAAAAAGCCCTGGCTCTAAAGGACGACCGTCACAGTGTCTCAAAGATATGTAGATAACTGTACATTCTTGAGGGTCTTCAGTAGCTGAACGGCTTCCAGCCAAAAGCTTTCGTGCACGCATCAACGAGAAGCTGAGATATGTCCGACAATGACTGGCCGACAGTATCGCATGCCTGGACAAAGTCACCATCATCCAGAACGACAGCTCCTGATGGGAACCACCTTCGATCGGATGCCTCTCCTCCAGGGAGCCTGTCATCGTCCTCTGGACGGAGAACATCCGCTGACATGACATCTGCAGCGTTGAACGGAGGGATGGCATCGTTGGAGAGGATCGGTAATGCACTGACGGTGAGACCCATCAACATATTTGGGATTGTCGAGTTGCTCGGGTCAGAGAGATCACTGGATACGGTACCCGTGGTGGGGTCATCATTCTCGTTATCTAAATTCTCGTTCAGAAAAAAAACACGATTAAGAGGTGGATAGGCACACATTGGCCCCACATTACTGAAGGCACAGTTTTTATCACCCGTTGGAGTCCAAAGTCTACGTTTGATCCTGGCGTTATTGTCAAATTGAGGACGGACGTCATTGGTTGTGTGCATTGCATCGGTTTCGAATATACTGGGACTGTGGATTCAACAGTGCAGCCATTGACATTTGCCTGTGTGAGAGCGAACCGACATTGAACCCGAAAGCAAAAGCCACCTCCGGATACTAGCCACGAATGGTTCGTATTTCGGTCATTCGATGTCACATAACCACTTTCTACCACTAAAACGAGACCATTCTCACTGCCTTCAGAAGCCTCATCCCCGGAGGTGGCATGATTAGGAGGTTTCATAAGCAGATCCCAGAACTCGGTCAGGGTGAGAGCTAGAGGTGCTCCGGGGGGATCCCCAAAGTATATAGTGAACGAGTGGATATGAAGATCCACGAATACAGAGCCACCAAAAGGAGGGCCCTCGATATAGAGGGAAGCGCCGATTTCGGCTGATATTTGAATGTGTACCAGCCAGGCGTTCATGTGGAATTTAACGCCAACAGATACTCCAATCGTACCCAGGAAATGAAAGGGGGACCATACCATGAAAAATGAGGCAGATGCATTGAACCATGCATAGATGGGACCGGCCGAGAACAATACACTCAGACTTCCGCCTCCCATACACACTTTCGGAGTGATAGCGAAGAACGCTTCTCCGGTGATGCCAATGTTATCATCAAGCTGCCAAGAAATGGAAAGGCGATCTACAGAGGGATAGTAGGACGGAGGATTGAATGACGGATGGTACCCTCCGATCTGGAGGTAAGAGAGTGAGTTTCTGTATAAAGCGGTGAAAGAAAGATACTTTGGGACTTACAGTAAGCACAAATTCACCATCGTATGCTGAAGGACTAAACCAAGAATAGAATGCAAAACCACCCAACAAATGGCACGAAGGAGAAAGAATAAATGAATTTGGGGAAAGCATCGCATCAATCGCCAGGTAACCTAGTTTTAAGTCGACTCGGCAACTGATTCCCAACTCGACGTAAAGATAGCAGTCACTGCTGTCTGCAGGCATGGCACACACAGCTTCTGCAAAAATGCCCAGAGTGACATACGGGTTAAATTCGACGACGACAACAGCATGAACATCGAGGACATTGAAAGCTTTGACCTCCAGACCAGCAGCTAACCATATGGATCCCTCTTGTGGTGTCATCCAAAGCGCGAAAGCATTACTGAGGGTAGTGAGCATATTCGAGGATCCAACATCAGGAATACCAGTGAGCAATGGATAGCCAAGGACTTGAGCAGCATCGGGAAATCTCATAAATGAGTTGTATCTAAAAAATCATTGATTTAGATCAATGTGTCCAATGCGTAGGGATGGCTTAAGAAAATGTACCCTAACGCGGCAGTGATGCCACAGATCATAGCAAAGTCAAGCTCAATCAAAGGTCCTTCGAGCTCAGCAAAAACAGAAACCTCTTTGAATGTGTGCCGATTTTGGGTAATGACGCCGTAGGTGCCGAAAGCCACGAAACTGTAGGGTTGGATCGATAGAGCAACTCCCCCCGCGTACTGCTCCACCTCAGGCGTGGACATGTTGTCGAACATGCCACAGATAAGCACTGGAGGTTGGTTCAGTTGGACGGAGAGACCACGGAGTTCAACGCTCAAGTCGCCAATGGTTATTCTGTGAAAGCTGACGTCGCTCAAGTTGATGCCAATACCCAAGCCTAATAGAGTAAACCCGATGGGTCCTAAGTTCAACGCAGCATCGAAGAGGATGTAAAGGATGTCCTCTTTGTACTGCAAACCAATATTGGATATCATGAGGGGGCCAATCGACTTGTGCATAGCAGCCATGGAGGTACCACCTCCCCCACTCTGATCTTGTGCATCAGAAGGTGAGGTGGACGGATGGAAATTGTAGTCGAGAAGAGCCTATAGCTGAGTGAGAAACAAAATAGACCCAAGCCAGGCACGCTACTACACACCTGCAAACTATTTTGTTTTCGTGCCAACATGACAAAGTGCGATCCAGCAAAAAGGACGATATCATAGTCGTGGAAATCGTCAGATGGCTTTTTTTCTGTGAAAGTAATGCCGACATCGTCCAGAGAGGTAGCATTGATCTCCTCGACCTCCTTCCTTGTGAGTCCCGCAGTTGGGTTGTCGTCATGTACCCACACGTATTGCATCTTGGAAAAAGGTTGCTCAATGGCTCCGATGAGGGGAATATTCGGGAATGCAGGAAGGGAAGCGAGTGATAGGACGAGGATGTATTTAGGCTTCAGTCTCAAACTCCCCTTTGTCCTTTTGTCCTGCAGCCGAAGTAGAGTGAATGAAATATGCTTCAAGCACACATCGAATGAGAGTATGAGTGGAGAAGAATCTGAAGCCGGCTTGGAGCAGCTCCAAATGAGTGACGATGTTGCAGAATGCTGCCCCCCTTGGCCACTCGTCGTGTGAACTGGAATTTTTCCAACAAAATCTGGAAGAGGGAATGAGGAAGCGATGCCCCCACATATGCTGGTAAGAAGTTCTGAAAGTTGACAAGATCTCAAGTCGCTGAGCGTCACACTAAGCCCCCATCCCTGTTTGAGGAAATCAAATTCGATGTCAATCTGTATTGTCCCAATGAGGTTGTGAACAGACTGAGTTGCAACTTTCGTTGGACCGCTGAAGAAGATCCGCTCGAATAGGTCACTGATGGAGCCAAGGTCAAAATTTTCAATGGTTGCTGTCAGTTTGAACGCGGATCCTGGGACATAGGAACCGGTAAAGATAGCCTCAGAGCCAATATCATATTCAAAGGCTGCAGAAACGTCGAAAGTAAGTGATTCCCAAGGCGATCCGAGGCTCAGAGAAGTGGAAAATGAAACATTCATGAGCTACAGTGTGGTGTCAGTGCAAGCTTCTAAATGTGGAGGAGTACAATTAACTCACGGTGACCCCACTTAAGCCCAGAGGCGCCGACCAGATATTCCCAGACATATTAGAGGAAAGTTGGACAGCACCGAATGCTTCCTGCATGACAAAGTCAAGCTTCAAGGGGTCGAGGGTGGCAGGCACGACAAGTTCCATGGTTCCAAAAACCTCAAAGCCGTACTGAAGTTTGGAATGGGGATAGGGAATGTACAACGTCTCTCGAATTCCGAAAAGATGAAGTCCGACAGTGGTAAAGTGAAGGTGGTTGGACGGTACGGTAGCCTGCATTCCCTCAAAGATACCTTCTAGTGTGAAGCTGCGTATTGTAAGTGGACGGGTCCAGCCCTGGTCCGTCCCAAGTTTCGCGAACAGGTCCAGAGTTGGTTCTATCATACCCAAGACTCCAGAAAGCACGTCATAGGGGAATCCACACGAACGGTCGATCCTCCAATGTGCATTAACACACCATGCAACTGGAGCTTCACCCCGTAGAAATGCGAAAAAAACCAGCTCGTGGAAAATAAACTGGTCAAAAGGGGAGGGAATGTCTGAAAAGAATACCGAAAAGGTCTTGTTCTCCAGCGCCACTTTTTCGACTGATGAATATCCGCTCTCGGCGAGGGAGGATGGAAGAGCGCCATTCCATCTTTCGTGGGCTACATCTAGGCCTAGGACACTCCCGAAGAGCGACTTCATAATTCCTATGGCCACAAACCCAGGAACTACAGTGGAAAAATGTGCCCCCGGCTCGGTGACAATTGTTTCTGAACGTTTCTCGTCCGCAGCCACAAACATCTATTTCCTATTACCGAGAGTTGCATAATGAAATATCGACTATGGCTCACCTGCGTCGGGAATGCATTGGGACCCAGCGTCGTGTCGTCCATGGTATCGTGGGCATGAAGTCATATCGACTCGGATGCGAGGTTTTTTCAATCTTTTGGCTTGCATACACATGTTAGGTGTTCTTTCGGGGTCCCAACCTCGCGTCGATCATCGATAAACTGATTGTGTTCAATCACCCCTCAATCACCACTCACGAGGGTCGCCGCTGGGTGCGTTACAGGGTTTTACCGTTTTGCATAAAAACCTGCAGTTAACTAGTCAAATTTCGTGAACTTGTTTGTGACTGTTAATCTCAGAACATTCCAACTTGCCAGTTGGGATTATTGCCTCCCGTCAGCAGGTCGAACATAAGTAAAGCATGTCCAAAGTATTGGGGGATCCATTCTCAAAGCTCCCGAACGGGTTACGAGAGGCTTGGAATTTTCGAAGTGTATGATGTCCAAATAGTGCCAAATACTTTGCTGGTGCGACTCGCAAGAACTTCTTAGAAGAGTTACTTAAGTTTCATGCAAAACCCTGTACAGACATTATGATGCATCATGTGTGCCGTGTCACTGTGGATCCCCGGGCCAGCTGTTCCTCCGAGTCATGAGGAACCCAACCTGCATCCACTGATAAGTGCCGGTACGTTATCGATTGATGTTAAAACGTTAATGTTCGACTTTGGGTCACCTTTGACGTGAAGGTTAGAACACTTGAATGACTGGGCTGGTGAGTCCAATGGTCATTGCAGCTGCTGTATCTTCATTCACAGCATCTGACCCACTAGAAATTTTATCATGGAACCCCTCTCTACCCGTTATCGCGTACTTCGAAGCAATCGCCGCATCCTCGAACCCAATGGCGACTCAGACATGTCCAGTCTGAAGCCAGGGCAGATGAAGCTGTACTCCTTCTATAGCCCTGCGCTCACAGTGGGAGACTACCTGATCCATGCGGAACAGTCTATTTCTACTGCCTCCGGCCCTGATTCCATGAATCTGTGTCCCAGTACGGAGCAGACATTTAAAGTCGTCGCTCCTCGCTTCTTTCTTCCCCAAAATGTCATCCACTCTACATTCCCCCCTTACGGCCTCCCCTCTCAATCTAACATCCTCCCCCATGTTGTTTTCAATGATCCGCATTTACCCTGGCAGTTGGACATGCCGGGTGATACTGAAGGGGCTAAGATTCCCTGGCTCGCCTTACTGGTCTTTGAGCAGAGCGAGCTCGAACTTTCCCCCAACAGTTCCGTTTTCTCTGACACTAAAAAGTGGATGCAGTCCCCCACCATGTCCGTTCGTTTGTCCCTCGAAGAACTTATCCAGAGTGGCCCTAACAGCCCCATACATGTTCCCCATCCAGTGACCTTCGAGCCAGCCGATCCCACCGATCTAAAAGTGGACGTCATTTTCCCAAAACGGGAACTTTTCACGAAACTGTTCGTGGACCCCATGCAAGGAAAGATCTCTCTCGATCCCTATAAGTACCTTTCTCATGTCCGAAAAGTCAATACCACCAACATGTCCGGCATCGGAGTCCTGGACGACGACGGAACGTTCAGTGTCATCCTTTCCCATCGTACTGGTCCCCTTTTCCACCCCTCAGAACCTACCGTTCCCAAACATTGTGTCGTCCATCTTGTGTCCTTAGAAGGCATTCAAAAAATGCCTCTTCAGATCGATGCCGATCGTTTCGCCCTCGTATCACTCTTCAGCTGGGTCTATGATTGTCTTCCCCCTGAAGCACTCGATTTCGAAGACATGATGAGACAGCTCGGATGTAACAAGGATGTGTTCAGAACCTCTCAAACGGTTCTTGCGGAAGCCGAGAAGAACCTTTCGTCCTTGGGTCCAAGGGCTGAAAGAATGTTCACTCGTTACAAGGATGGCTATACCCTCCTGCGGTATTACACTCAGGCTGGAGAGAAAACCGTAGCATTTACTCGCGGCCCCCTGGTCCCCAACCCTATCCCAGGACCCTCGCCTGCAATTCCTGGCTCTTCCCACACTGTTCACTCTAACTCCGGCACAGATCTCCAGATATTCGATTCGTGCCTTGGTATCATGGACATTTCGTACTGTGCTGCTTGGCAGCTGGGCAAGACGCTAGCCATCGCTGATCAAGGATTTACTGCCGCATTGTCTCGAATTAGGGCGGATGTCCACGCCCACGCTATGAGGGCAACAAAGATGGATATCCTTGCCGAGAACGTACCTCCAGGGACTTGGGACGAAGTTAAAGACTACTTAAGGGAAACCCTCGTCAAACTGAGGTCCATTGATACGGGTTATGACGTCGCGGACCAAAATGTCAGATGGCATCGGCCTCTTCTGCGGGGACATTTCCAGGATCTGTTGCGCTATGGTGCTGGCCCAGCTCGAGATCTGTACATCAGCCATACTATTGGCAGAATCGGAGAACTCGCCAGCAGTTCGAACAATGCTACAGAGGGTTACAATGAATTCAACTCTCCAAACTCATCCGATTGGGCGTTAGTTTTCAAGTGGGTTCTCGACAAAATGTACCTTGAAAACGTGCCACCCTACTACCTTATTCCTGATCCTACCTTTTTGCCTGAGGAATCCATACGATTCTTCCATGTCGATAAGAAATGGGTAAACGCCCTAGTGGATGGCGCCCTCAGTGTCGGAAATCAGTGTGATGAGGTTGACACCATCCGTCAATCTATCAAGTCAAGGATTCAGATATTCTTGGAATCTCCGCTCGACCCGAAGCTCCCCCATTCCCCTCAGATGCCAAAGTACGGCTTTTTCGTACGTTCTGTCGTGGTCGCTGCATTTCCGGACATGGTTGTTCGTGCACCATGGCCAGTAGCATCAGATACGAGAGCCGAGGTGCTTAGACTAGAGAACCTTCGAGAAGACGTCATGTTCTGCCTACTTGACCGTACACCTGATGATCCACGTTTGGTAGAAATCGCCATCAGCCAACCTCCTCATCAGCAATGTTTCGCCTTGGGACGATACGGGAAACTCACACCAAGTTCGGTTGCAATTGAGCTGAAGAAAGTGTTTAGCCATCCACCCCTAAATCCAGAAGATGCCAAGGGTCAGTTGCTGGGCTCCCCAGCACTGTTTTATCCGACTCATAACCCTTCAATATATGACTGGGATTCCCGAACTATCATCCTTAACAACTTTGCAACTTTCGTTCTCCAATCCCTCCAAAACTCTGGCATCCCAGGCATATACAGCCAGCCTGTCGCAACATCTGCCCTGCTGGGTATCCAACTGAATGACCCTATATATGAGCTTAGGTTTGTTGGCAAATGTTCCGGCACTACTGTACCCGGAATGCCAGGATCTACTGTGGGTCTTACCCTACCAGTCGCATCTCCTCCGGTATTAATACCTCAGATGAGGTCATCGTCATCGTCACCTCCACTGTTACCAGCATGGAGCAGCTCCTCCCATAGTGCACCCCAAGCGCAGTCAATCCTAATTTCTGGCATTCCGTTGCCCATTCCCTCGGCCAAGAGAGCGGCACAGATATCGCTGGGTTCTCGCTGCACAATTGTCTGGCCACCCGTCAGGCAAGACATTACATGCAATTTCGCTGCTCTGTGTTTCGCATGCGGTGACGTTCCTTTCACTGTCAACCCAACCAAAAACTTCATTCTCATCGGACAATACGGGACCGACCTCGTCGTTCGGCTCTCACAGAAAGAGGGCCCGCCCAGTACGAATCTTCCACTTCACGAGGTCCAACTAAAGATCCCTCGTGGCAGTGATCCAAGTTGTCTCATCAAGCCTACACCACTGGTAGGACCACTGTGCGCGCGAATGGTGGGAAACATCCGATGGAACCCTATTGTCGATGCTGACGACAACGCAGTTTCGGTAAGGCTGGTCCCAAAGAGCGCCAGCAGAAAGTCCCCCCTCTCAAACAACACCGAATTGTCCTTCATAATCAAGGCGGTGGCGATAAACGAAGCAGCGAAGGATGTAATGCTCACTATTTGGGAGACATACCAGGGCCAGACTGCGGGAGATGTATTGGCAATGAATCATATCAGAAACATTTCTGCGATTGTCCTTAATCAGTACCAAAGTTATAGGTAGCCAGTATAGGAATCCTGTGGGCTATTGTACGAAATTTTTACCAATCGGGTAACGGACGGAGATCAGATAACAGGTTCAAGGCATGTCGAAGGTACTGGGGATATCATATCAGGAATCTCGATAGTGCCTCCCAACACAAGTATCGACTCAGCCACCTCAGGCTAGACACAACCCATCATCATGTCCCACCGTTTGCCTTATCAGAAGGTGAACCGATTGTAAATCAAAGACCCGTTTCCTTTCTCATTCTTTTCCAGAGAATTTCCGCCGTTTCTTGTCTTGGCTTGGGTGGTGTCCCATCCGTCCGTATTTACACTCAGGATCGTAATGGTTGTATTCAAGAGACAAGTCGTGATATACCTGGAACAGACATTTCGCAACTTCTAACTTCGCCAACTGTCTTGCGTACTCGTATTGTTTGTGATGATTCCCTCCCTGGTTCCGGCATTTGCGCAGCTATCATACCTGTCAGTCTCTTCATTATTTGCGAGCTTCCACCTGACATCTGCACTTTAAGAAACCCGACTCAGACGTCTATCTGTTTTATCAAAGGAATGACTGCTCACTGGTTCAACTATTACTATCCAACGAAAAGAAGTCAGTTACCGTACTCTTCCGCCCGTTTGATGGTTCCCCATCAAGCCCACTCCCTGGCACTTCAATTGCTGCGGCCTGGTCAGTGTTCGAGGGCTGGTCGGCCTCAGAGGGCCAACTATTCGGCATAACTGTTTTTTATCAAGGGAGTGATTTGCATCTGTATGGAATGGTACTATGGCCGGAAACCAATAATACATGGGGTGATGCCGCTATCATTCCGCTTCCAAGCTCGAAGTCCGCAACGGTAAAGACATCATTGACTGCATCTTATTGCCTAAGCAAGTCTGCTTTTTGATAAAAATTGTGCCATGACCGACTGATGATTGATTGATATTGATCTCCCCTCCGAATTCCTTTAGATTTAGGTGCACTTGCACTTTGCTATCAGACGGCGGATGATCAATCCAGCCTGTGTACAGTCTATTCTTACCCTCCAGATTATACATTCAATAGTCAGGCCGGACGCTACTTCCCTTCCCAGTGTTGCTCGCTTACCGCGGCCTGTCTGATTAATGAATGCCCAAACCTTCCTGACGCTAGCACCGATGGGGCTAGCGTTCTGAATGACTATACGCGATATCGGCTCTATACCCACAATGCAAACTGGGACACTTCCATGATCGAATGGTTTGGTCCCCCAGATTCGGCGTGGGAGCGTCACAGTGCATTCCAGGCGACCCCGCTTGAGCTCTCAGATGTTGCTGCGACCGTACGCTGGGACGGCCGTACCTGCTGGAAAGAGGTTTATTATTACGCATCTAATGGCCTCTTGTATCGGCGAGCTATCTCTGGGGTCGCTGAGCTCGATGACGAGTGGACCGACCCCATACTGGTGTTCCCTCCGCACCCAATGGTGGTTCCTGGACAACCTGATTGGCAATGCCTTAAACCATTTTCCGGCGTAATTGAGTCAGTATTATACATTCATAATGCTATCCAAGTCCGCTAATTATACGTCATCGAAGTCAACCTAATTTGGCTTTCAATCTTCCTCTTAATGTTTCCCGTGACTTTACTATCTCCCTATGGGTGTCATGCGCGTATCAAGCGCTGGGTTCTGATTGTTGCTTCATCTCTATCCGGTCTCCCACTCAAAATATCCACGAGTTTGAAACCTCTCTCCTATGGCTCGGCATTGCGGCGAATAACGCGCGCATTTCTGCACGATTTACATCCAGACCAACTGACAATGGTTACACGGGTAGTATTTTGGCTCAGCGCGTCATATCGCCAATACCTTTTTCCAATCTCATGCATGTTACTTTGGTCTATCAATTCGGGACCGCTACGCTCTACGTCAACGGCGCTTTCAACGGTTCGACCTCTCTGCCTTACTTGCGAAATAGTGATGGGGTATGTCACGGTTGCCCCGAGTTCATTGCGAAAGCCAATGCTCATTGATTGTCATAGATTACCATAGTATTTTGCGAAGGAACCCAGTATGAACAAGTGGCTGAGTGGAATGGCTACGTTGGGGATGTGAAGATCTATCGAAGAGCTTTGAATAAGGTCCACTTCCATTTGAACTGACTCTACTTCTCATGACAATCCTTCTTCTTCATATCAGGAGCAGATCAGGGTGGAACTAGAACAAGGCCCGTCTATCGCCATGAGTGATATATGCCCAGAGTCACCACCGAGTCCGGAGCCAGCGCCAGAGTTGGTGTCGGAACCACCGGCAGAGAATCAAACCGCAGGCATGGCGGAACCAGGAATGCTGGGGTATGGTTATGGCAGCGGTGGCGAATCTTCCGAGTCGGACGAGTGCTCCCCAGATTCTAGATTTGGGTGAATGCCATCTTACCGATACTGCGTTGGCTTATCAAAACCGCCCCTGATCTTGATCACAATAATATGTTTGAGCCTAGTCTGATACTCTTCTCAAATCAAACCTGACGCGTATACTTTACCAGAGTAGCCTGGAACGTAAGGAGAGGGGGTCGTATTGCAATCGCTTGGGATGACTCTATATATCCCAGTGTCACGTTCATCTCGATGCTCGTTTCTGATATGTAAGAACCTCAGGCTGAAGCTGTTATCTGGATAATTCTGCTACATTACTCAGTCACAATTATTTCCCATATATATATGCCTTCAATATTTCAGTTCTTTCGACCCTTTCAAGTTCTTTGTCGGCTTCCTTAGCCTAATTTAGGACCAGGCGAAACGATTCTAGTACCAGTCGGCTCGGCTCAGTCAGGTGTTTTGAGGCGGCAGGCTTTCACTGTCTATACGAGCTTACCATCTCAGTCTCGTCGATACGCCTCGTTTCATATTCCCATCCTCTAGCAGCGTACTAGTACATACGATCAGCACCTACTCAAAAAACCCTCTGTTCAGCCTTACATCAACCTTTGGACCTGTGCAACATCATCTTCTTGAAGAACCGGCAAAATGAAATGACGCTCCTCCAATTCTTCAACTCCAACGGTGGACTAGGAGATCGTGACCAGCGCAATGATCTTCAAGTGTAGCAATCCACGTGCACCAAACCGATTACAACCCCAGGCCCTCAAAGCTGCTACCCTCCTTGTCCATATCTCTCTCACGCGATACCTTTTTGAACGGTCTCTGCGTGTGCCTTATCTCGTTTGATCCTGACGCCGATGCGGGGGGGCTGTGTTGACTATAGTAGATGGTGCTTGGACGAAAAGTACAGGCCGTACTGTGGGGAGAGAATGGGCTATGAGTCCGTTTTCATTACTTGCGAATCTTCTATCACTAGCATGGATGCAGATTGTTGCAACTCTAGGCGACCAATACGCGTTTGCACTTAGTGACTACATAACACATATTCTTTAGTTGTGATGAAGTTTTGAAGATTTACCATCCCCAAATCCTCCGTTCGGCGGTCAATTCGTTTTTGCCAACGTATAACCCGCATCGCCATCTCCAATCTAGTACAGAAATGCTGGTATCACGCTTGTTATCCCTTCACCAAGCCTCCGCACATGCCATCCTTGTCATTTGCCGTCGTCTTCCTGCCCAACTAAGAAGATGTTATCGGATGGGACAACACCAGCTTTTTACTTGTCCCTGAACTGTATCGCAATGCTCCTTCCCACTATCATCCAACCCGCGTTTTCCATGGATATCTCGAATTCGGTTCCCAAGTGAACTGTATCGCAATGCTCCTTCCCACTATCATCCAACCCGCGTTTTCCATGGATATCTCGAATTCGGTTCCCAAGTGAACTGTGAGGTTTGCCTTCAGCTGTGGCCCCCATGTCGCGTGCCCAAGAGATCTTGACGGTGTCTTTTGCTTGGAAGAGAAGCGGAAGGGCAGGATCGTTGTGGGAAGGCTCCAGGTGGGGCTGGGGTTTTACTTACCGCGTGAAATTGGAGTACGAGGGCATTCGACCAGATCCGCGGTTCACATGCACTGCAATGCTGAATATTGGCGCATTGTTCGTTCAAGCCCATATTTGTTATAGGATTTATACTCATACCACAGGATCCTTACAGATGATCTACAATTATTGAATTTTATCCCCTCGGCATTGCTGGGAACGTCGCACGTGGGATCACAGCCGATCACGAGAGGACCTTTGGGTCAAGAATCAAACGTTCAGAATCATATCCAAATTCTCAATCATCCGATGATGATTCCGATCCCAGGCCATTCATCGAGGTTGATCAGGGGGAGCCCTCCATGTAACTACAATCGTACCGAGATACGGCATTTACCTAGTACGCTACATGGTCATTGGTGGCAGGGTTTTTTTTGTCAAACTTGAACTTGTGGTTAGACAAGATCAAGCTGCGGTCAGATCTAGGATCGCTCAAAATCCACACCATCGCTTTCGCTCGTTAAAGCAAGCATGCCACCTGTTAAATCGAATCCGATAAGCTCAAGACGTCGCCTGTCCATAGCTATGCCGTACGAGGTCACCAATGGAAATGCCATTCTAGTTGGTTGTCCGTCTGACAGACACTTGGGTTGAACTTCGTTTGACGAAATATCGACATCAGTCAAGAACTGGACATCATCCACGCCTGCCATGGGTGGCGTGTGGCACGGCCAGAAGACCCTTGGTCAGATAGCCTGAAGGCTTCATTGCGGAAGGGTGAAAAATATGAGATGAGAGTCTATGGTTGTATGGTGGGACGCAGCTATTTACGTATAGCAAGGGAGATTCATGGTTGTTACCACTCCGATTACCCAGGGGAATCCTTGAATGGGCTGACAAGTCGCACCCTCTTTAGCGTTACCGCTCAATCCTATCAGACGTCAGGCGGATAACCTTTGTCTCTTCTAGTCACCTTCCTATGCCGCAGACGCGATGCGGAGCCATTAAGCGAAGTTCCTTCAATCGCTCCACTCCTTCCTATGCTTCAACGATATCAGTCGGTCTTCGCCTGTCTTATATTTATCCCTTCTTTGGAGAGTGGTAACCGAGGGCATGCTTACAATATCTTAATGTATTATCGAAAGAAACGTGGCAGGTTCGTTGGACGTCTCTGTTACGTTTCCGCGTTCGTTTGACTAGTCGATGCAAACCACTCAGCGTTAGTTCGTAAACTTCCTGTGGCGTTTTGGAATGGATCTTACGAGTGTAATGGTATAACGGATGTACCAAACTAGGGATGAGGCGATCTAGTACTTGGCTATAAAGGACCGAGGATTTCATCTTCATTCTCCAGTTCTCTCGTCTTCAAATCCTCTAGTTATCGAAATGAAACTATTCTCGACTTTCTTTGTTCTATCCTCCATCATCGTGGGCGGTTATGCTGCGGCGAACATAACCATCAACGCGAGTATTGAAGCCATCGTAACTGCATGCGAAGCTACCAGGGCAATCGTCACATCACTGACTCCATCGTCCAACGCTACAGCTATTGCGGTATGTTCACTGTTTTATCTCTGTAATACGGTAGTGATTGATATTCTGTGGCATTGCACTAGAATTTGAATCAAGGCTTCAGTGATATAGTTACCGCAACGAACGACACGGTTATCGTCATTGGGGTAATTGTGCCCTTGCTTTCATGTTACACAATGCTGACGAGGTAATTTCAGACGTCGGGGGTCATATCTGTGGTCGAATTGGCCGCGGACGCCACCTTATTTGCAACTGCAGTAGCCGCCGCTACAAAGGTGTTCGTCGCGTTAGCTGCACAGATAGTCACATTGTCCGCGCTAGGCTTGAGTGCCAAAGTTTACACGTTCCTCGTAACTTTCAAGGTTGGGCTTGTTGCTTGTTGCAACGCACTCATCGTTTTGGCCCAAAATCTTGTAAGCCACTGACTTCACTTATCCTCTGCTGTGGGATATTTTACGAACAATGCACAGAACCAGACTGCCATAGCTGTAACGATAACCACCGTAAGGGACGTTTTCGCGTCGCTCTCGTTGACAGTGATCACACAATTCCAAGCGGACACACATTGAAGGGAATGGTCAGGAGTGGCCTTGAAGGATTCTGCGAAATGCTTACGGACGCTGAAATTTCTTGCTCCTTTTGGTCTTGTCACGGTTCTGTTATGCTATGTATTACCTTTGTGTTTGGATTTGCAAATGACATCGTCTTATTGTCGTGAAGTTGCACTGTATTCAAGTTATTCAAGCTTATTCAACTTGAAGTTCAAGTTCAAGAAGTTGGATGCCAGGTTATGTAATATTTCAATCACCGACTTAGCCTTAGCCTCATGTCTGGTGACCTCTGTCTCAAACTTGAAATTCTCCATTACATAGTTCATCCCATGGAATCCACTGGATACATACTTCAAAGGCTCAAACTCACAGTCTACTACTTCTGGGCGTTTTATATATGGCACTTCCCGAGATGAAGAGGCGCGTTGTAAAAATATTTGGGTGACACGGCTGGGCAAGAACTACAGAAGACTAGAATTTAGGTTTTGCCAAAGTTTAAACTGGGTCAATTGAGTCTCGTTACTAGGTCAGTGGACTACTACGTGCATTGCACTACACTTCCCTTTTTAAATATTACTGACAACTTGAAATTTGTCACGTTAGATACGTTGAATGTTTCGTTTGAAGCGTCTTCGATTCATTCCAGTCCGACTACTGTTAACCATTACCCGAGGCCACAACACTGTTACTGCACGCTTGAGTGGACTTAAGGTTGAAAAATTAGTTCTTGCTCTCTGATCCCTTCATCTTATCAAGATCTCAGCATATGCGAATCATACTATACTGCTACTCTTAAGACCCACGGATGGGCAGATTCCGAACGATACGTCCTTACTCACCACAGTGCCACTGTTGGCGAATGACGACAATACAGATCCCTTCGATCCCTTCAGTGGACCCAAGTGGTTTGTGATGGTTTGGCGGTCTTAATCCCTTTCGTCTACCATATCAACTTAGATGTCTATTTTCCCAATAGTCACAAAATTCCGCAAGTTTCAACCCAAAGCGTATTCCTTGCGAGAGCATGATCGTGGCCTAGCCGCCCTCCAACTGGAGCTCCCACTTCGAGTAACGCCGCTCTTCAGCCGGCCTTCGCTCTTGAACCTCCCAAAATTCTAACCTAGATCCACCATATCCTTTGCAAGTGGCCACGTGAAGTTATACCTCGTGCTATTGGATTCCATCTTTGTGCGCGTCTTTGGATTCTTCTTAACACAGGAAGACCGGTCTTGGCTTTTGACCCTCGTCATCTCCTCAAGAATGGTACATGTCCGGCCAGGCATTCTCCAATACTGCAGCTGTTTGAAGAAGTGTCTGGCTTTGGCGAATTCCACGATCAAGTTTTGATGCTTCCGCTACTACTATCCGGTGTTCTACTTTCCGGTCGACGACAAAACTAGTATCCTGCTTCCGGGCGTTAGGGACGGATCTAACATTCTAGTCGAGGGCTAACGCAAGATGTCCTCCTTCGATCCCGCTTACGACTATAAAGTGTGGAGACGCGCTGGGGTTCCTACAGCATCTCGCCCATAATCCACTGATGAAGTTCTCCTCTGCATTCTTCGTCGTTCTCACCTCCTTCGTCCTCGCCGGTTCGGCCACGACCCCCGCTGACGTGAAGGCGGACGTGAAAGTCATCTTAGACAAAGTCGTTATCCTCGACAAATCCATTACCCAACTCCCTATGACTGGGGCAACTGATGATCAATTAATGGTATTCCAAGTGCCCGTTTTCTACCCTCCGCTCCTGACGGCAATAGGCCATTCACAATAGCGGCCAAGATTTAACGAACTCTTTGCAGAAAGCCACTCCTGACGTTAAGGTGATTCCGTTGTCAAACTGACTGTCTAATTAATGTTCACCATGCTATTCAAGGGTTTGAATGGCCCTCTTTCCGAGGCGGACGGCGTGTCGATCCTGAGCACTGTCAAAGTCTTCGCCCCAGTTGTCCAGCGCAGCTTAAATATGTTGGTCCAGAAGAAGGCTGTGTTTGCAGCGGCCAACCTTATTAGCTCTGTAAAGCAAAGTCTCACGTCCCTTGGTGCCCAGGCCGATGCTTTCGTTGCTGCGTTGATTGAGAAGGCCCCTGTAAGTCACTGCTTCAGGCTTCCAAAAATGAACGATGCCGATTGTAAATTGTACAGACCGATCTCAAGGAAGAGGGTCGCGGACTAAAGCAGAAGATGGATGCTGATTTCGTCAAGGCAATCACAGCATATTCAACTTGAAGTTGAAGCAATTGATCAGGGTGTTTGTTCTGATACGTTATGTCCTGTACAGTGGTTTGTTTCTTGAGCCTGAGTTTGATATATATAGCTCACACCGTGAATCGTGTTGCGAAGACGGGGTCGAATATTCCAAATCTTTGCTACATTTCAAACAAATTTCTTGATTTCTCGTTGACGTGCTAAAGGTAGTGCTTGCGATCTTCTCTACCACTTCTCGCAGGCTCAGGTGCTTCAAGGTTCTCATCCAGAGTCCATTAGAGCAAAATAGGCATCCATTGTCTGCGTTGATAATCGAGAAGTTTGGAATATGCTTCAGGAATCTATGGTTTTGCACTGTGGTATATAGCAAAGCAAAGCACGAAAGTTCAGAATAAAGTTCAGTGTCCTTATATACCTTCGAGGCTTTGTCGAGGCCACTCTTAACTATCTAATTGGACAGGGCCTTAAGTTGAGCTTGAGGCTTGTTGGAGGGGTGTAATCACTGTCAACGAGAGCGCCAAGTAAGCATGCTTTAAGACAATTAACGTTATCGCGGTGACAGGTCGGTTCTGTTCATGATTTGTAAAACATCTCGCAGACGGGTAAGTCAGCGACTTACGAGACTTCGAGCTAGGGAGACCATTGGGTTGAAACAAGCAACAAGCCGGACAGTGAGAGTTGTAAGGAATTTGGGGACTTGGGTAACCAAACACAGAGTTTTCAATATGAATATTCTTGCGGCTAACGCGAGGAAGAGTTGGGTAGCGGCGGAAAAGGCAGTTGTCATCGAAGTGGCGGCCATGTTGAACTCGACTACGGACATGGCCCCAGACATCTGAAACTACATCGTGAGCATTATACATAACAGTAGGCATGCAATTATCTCAATGGCGGAAACCGTGTTATTCGTTGCAGTGACTACATCTTTGAAGCCTTTATTTAAATTCTAATGTCGTTTGTAATATCAGTCATTAGCGTATTATGGAAAAGACACAGTATACATACTGCAATAATTGTAGCATCCGACGATGGGGTGAGGGCGGTGACAATCGCCGTAGTAGTGATCCCCTGGAACCTCGCGTTGATAGTGGTTACGTTCGCTGAGCAACACCGCCCAGGACGATGGAAACGAGAACGAAGAAGGTCGAGAATAGCATCATTCCGATGACAGGAGGGTCCGAAGACGTGAAGACCAGAGAACGTCGATAACATCCTCTGTGCTTTTATAGCCAGGACGCCTCACTGTCTCATGGCAGGCACACTGGTGAGATCCCTCGGCCACAGGGGGGTCTCATCGATCAACCAACCTCACACGAGAACGGTCTAGCGAGCCTGTCACCTTTTTGGATGTTTGCAGAGTCAAGAAAAGTTTTCTATGGTATATTGAGCATGTCTGCAGTTGGCAAAATATAAATATAAGCAGGCGAAGGCTGGTTGAGATCATCGAGGCGTAGGAATTAAAGCGGTTGGAAGGACTTCCCGCGGTCGCGTCGGACTGCGATGAATAGGGAAGCGGGTCAGAAGAGACAACTTATTCTGAAGTGCGGCGTCTGATAGGATTCAGCG
>QLOJ01003726.1:0-20269 GCA_003313625.1 Tricholoma saponaceum | reverse complement strand
GGAGAAGGATATCAGGCGGGTTAGCGATAGGGAGATGGGCATGGACATGGGCATTAGGCCGGCGACTGCGACTGGGGCAGGGGTGAGGACGGACAGGGGAAGGAGGAGGGGTTGGACCGTTGATGGAGATGACGATAACTATAGACCTGGACCTAGGGTGTGGAAAGGTCAGAGTCAGAATCTGAGCCAAGGTGATAGCAAGGTGAAAGAGGAGGGGAAACGCAATCTCAAGAGTAGGGTGTCTAACCTTTTTAGGCTCGGAATGAACGGGAAGGCGAGGTGAAGGTTCTAAGAATAGATAAGGTGAGTTTGTCTTATCTCTTATGCATGGTTTGGGTTATCTTATAGTCGTTTTTAGCGCTTGGGATGACTCTTCTCTTCTTCCGTGTCTCTGTCTTTCTCTCTCTTGCGGTGTGTGTGTGTGGGCTCTTGGTACATATAGTCATGGGTTCCAATGGACAGGTGTGTTTTGCTTTCTTCTGAGGTTGTTCTGGAGGCTGATTTTTTCTCTTTCTACTAGTGCAATTGATATAGACATTTTATGCATACTTATGGATGCTTTAGAATCTCTTTCCTTCTTCACTTTTACTACATCTGCTTACATTACTTACTCGTATTCGTATTCCCCTGTCACGCCACACCCACGCCCCACGTACGCCAACCTACCTACCTTTGTTCTTTTTTTTTTTTTTTTTTCATCTTTCATCCACATGGACATGAGATATAGACACTTGCACACTTTTCAGATAGTACTAGCATTTTGTGGGTACGGGTTTGAGTTCAACTGTGAAACTTACATACATAGAAGCGCGCTTAAAATCATGATTTACGATTATGCCAAATTTGTGTTGAGCTTGTAATGAGTACCTCGACTATAAAAAGTCAGTTGGAATTGAGCAGGAAGAAAAGCTTAAAGAACAATCATATAACACCTGTGCGCAGTAGAATGGGGACGGAAGTGTCCAAAATGAACACTTGCGCGTAATGCGACGATGAGTTGTTGGATGTGCACACTTGATGAAGTGTCCTAAAATCTACGCCCGCCTAAGGGATGTAGTGTACTATGGTAGGTAATATTGGATGTTGGTCTCGATTCGATCTTCACCCCATACGATGTACTTCAAGTTTAGAGCACTGGTTGGGCGCACTTGAAGAAGCCCTTTCTCGCAAAGCGCAGGTAATGAAGTAGAGAGTAACTCCTTCATAGTCCGAATCGATGCACCAAAGACACGTGGAATCGCACGTAAAAGGAGTGGCGGAAGTGGGCAGACATAGATTGTGACCGTCTGTAAGGAGGGAAATTTGCTGGAATCAGAAAGTAGCAAGTCTAGATCCACCCAGACATGATTTTCTATCATGGAGAATTCTTCTTCAGTATAATCTGTTGACCAGCGCATAAAGAAGTTGATTTCCTGGAGTTTGAATTTGTTGTTATCACCGTCGGCAATGCTACTGGCCCGCTGTGATGCAGTATCTTGCAATGACTTGAGCAGCCATGGAAATGGATCCCACCTCGATCCCACATCTTCAAAGTCAAATCTCAGAACACGTAGATGCGGGAAGAGTGATAAATCAATATTCCCTCCTTCAAACTATGCTGAATCATGTATGAGCTTGCATCAATGGTGTAGTCGTGATGAAAGATGACTCGGCAAAAAACAACTTACCATTGAGATCCATAAACCGCGGCCTCCACTTCAAAGATTCCAACGAACCAGTAGCATATCTGATCACCTCCCAGAGATATTCTGGCTCATGAGATCGAACGGGAACCTTCCGCAGCCCTGAGAACTCAATGTATGATCCTATTTGACTAAACTTCACTCCAGGAAGGTCGAAAGCGTGATTCAATTCCACGGAATCCAGCTTAGTCTTCTTTTCTGGGCATGAAGCCTGAGCTGCAGGGAGTTCACCAGCAGGATCGAAGGGAAATACAACAGCGAGCGAGAGATTCTTTAGGCGAGTGAATGCACTGAAAATGTCAAAAGAAAGATTTTTGACACCCTCGATGTTGCAAGTCTCGAGGAGAATGCTACTGTGAGGGCAGACTTGAGTCCAGTTGGCATTGTCATCCAGTCACTCAAACAGCGAAAATAATCGTCTACGGGAGACCTTTCATAGGATATAAATCGTAGATGTGGGAGCATCTGCAAAATGGCATAAAGGGTCGCTTCCTCGCAAACCCAGTGTATAGGATCAGGGATGATGACGTGGTGCCCCTCATGTAACTCTCGAACATACGTTGCGAGTTTGGGATTGGTGGTGAGGACATGGTGCAGTCGTCGACACTGTTCCTGGGCCTCGAGAAAATGGGTGAGGTAGATTGTATGGAATGGACCAGGTGCAACACATGAACTGGACACCAACGAAAATGCCTGTAAGGTTTGCGTGTCGTTGGAGCAATGCTGTTCGATGGTGAGGAATATGATGTCTTTGGGAATGTGAATAGCAATAATCATTATCGATCGCAAATTGGCAAACGAGACTGTCGCACAATGATGAAAAAAGACACGTGATATCATTTGTACGAAAGTGAAACTTGAACTTGAACTCGAAGATCTCCAGAATCTGAAATATGACTTCTCCGGTTAGATCTATAACCGCACATCTACTTTCTATTCCTACTCAACCTACGTACTTATCGGCAACCAGAAGTCACCCATTTCTTGCATCTGCGGCTGATGGCACACTTTCCAACGTTAGCCTTTCTTTCTGGCTCCATCAAGACTATATCTACGCGGCGCACGCCTATCCGCGTTTCATCGGATCGCTCATTTCCCATATTCCGTTTGATCAGCCCCATCCATGTGCAGATCATTCGCAAACTATTCTGAGGGTCTTGGTTGGCGCCCTAGAGAATATCTTGCTAGAAGTGGATTTCTTTAAGGACACAGCAAAGAAGTGGGGATTAAATATTGAGATGTGGAAGGAACGAAAGGAGACACGAGATTACACCGCCGAGATGGCCAGAGTTGCTGCTACAGGACGAATTGAAGAAGGCTTGGTTTTTCTATGGGCGATGGAAAAGGTGAGCGATGTATTTCATATTTGGAGCCCTAAAATTAGGAGATCTGAATTAGGCTTATCTCGACGCATGGTCCAACATACTGGCCGCTAGGTCGCAGGGATCTGGACATCCAAAGGAATCTCCGGTGTTGACCTTTGCGATAAACTGGAGCACTGCTGAATTCAAGCGCTTTGTTGACGAGCTAGCGGTTCTCGTAGATGACGTGTATGGGCACCTCGGGGATGATGCGTGGAAACATGCAGAGAAGGTATGGGTTAGGGTTGTTGAGCTTGAGGAAAAATTCTGGCCGAGAGAAGGAGAAGAACTTGACTCAATGAATGGCGTAAAGCAAGTGTAAGAAACCTCAGCTTAGTGGAGTGTGGAGCACTATGGAGCACTGCGGCGCTGAAATAAACATGATTATCATATTCATCTTCAGTTCCTGCATCCTATTTCAATTTGAGATCGATCGAAATTTGCACGAACGTTTGGTCGAGAAGTAAGCTACTAGAGGAAAGCTAGAGATGAAGAAATAAATGGATTCGTAACTGTTATTCTTCAAACAAGTCGGCAGAGAATTCTTGCGTCTGTTATCCAAGGAGCCCAAACTGTGCTTCGTCCTGCATCGGTCTGGATTTCAAATGTAAGGTTGCTTAGTCTGCACAGCTGACTTTCGTAGTGCATCGTTACACGGGCCCGATCAGGAGTTCCGGTTTCCGAGCTGCAAAGTATCTGCACCTAATGTCTAGGATGATCGAGCTGCGACATATCGGTAAATATAGATGAGACTAGACGCATTACAGGCCGATCTTTGGGTCCTTTATAGCGATTTGACGACCCCATCATGTCATGCCCGAGGCCAAGTCTTGACGTCCCTTGGTCTACTAACCCTCACATGTCGTCTAATCCTGCGGATGAACCTCAACTTGGAGCACTGATAGACGGTAACAAGCTCAAGCTTGTTGAAGTGTTGGGCGTTGGCGGATACGGTGTAGTATATCGGGGGGTGGACACCTCCTCGAAACCTAGGTCTTACGCTGTTAAATGTCTTCCGCATTCCCAGCTACAACAGTCCGCGAGGCGGCAAGTCCACATCCGTGAAATTGCCCTACACCAAATTTCTTCTGCGCATCCTGGCATCATAACGCTACATCGTGTAGTGGAGGAGGGGGACCATACGTACATCATCATGGACTATGCGCCGGATAACGATCTCTTCACGCAGATCCTGAATCACTGCCGCTATGTTGGTGATGATGTCTTGATCAAGCACGTATTTCTGCAGTTGCTCGATGCAGTTGAATACTGTCACTCTCTCGGCATATATCATCGTGACCTGAAGCCTGAAAATGTCCTCTGCTTTGACGACGGTTGTCGCGTTGCAATCACTGATTTCGGATTGGCGACCACTGAGAAAGTGAGCAAGGAGTTGCGTACGGGAAGCATCTATCACATGAGTCCAGGTAAGCGGCCCCCAGTTGATCTCATAGCAAGTGATATCTAATACTCTTATAGAATGCCAGGGGGGGGATTTTTCCCCAGACGGAACATATGTGCCAATGTCCAATGATGTCTGGTCATTAGGTATAATACTCGTCAACCTGGCGACCGGTCGTAATCCTTGGAAGACAGCGACTCCCGATGATCCGACGTTCCAGGCGTACTTGCATGATCCATTAGGGTTCTTTCCATCCGTTCTTCCTGTGTCCTCCGAGATTAATAATATTCTGGTGCGCATGCTGCACATCGACTGGAGAGAGCGAATTACGCTTCCTGAACTTCGAGAAGCGCTGGAGGATGTCCAGGCCTTTTACTCCGAAGATGTGGTGTTCGAGGGGAGCATGGCAAGATGCTCTTGGGAGGCAGGGCTTGACATTGAAAGTGATCCATCTATACAGGAAGTTTATGAGGATGACCTTAACTGGCCAGGTGACGGCCTGAAGTCGGTCTGGAGCAAAGACTCCGGTTCGCACTCAAGCGTCTACCCGCGAACCCCAGATGGCCCTAGAACGACGGTGTTTGCTGCACATGACGCGACAAACGCAGCGAGCAACCAACACGATTCGTCATTGTTTACTCATCCGTCTTCTCGCTCGTTTCCTTACGACGACGGGGAGGTCTGGACAACGCTTCAGACAAGCAAGGGCTTTGGCATGGAGGAAGCATTGAACACATTGCCACAAGATGTAGAACACAAATCTTCAGGGTCGTCGATTTTGGAGGTGTCTTTGGATGAAAGATCACTCTCATCCCCCCTCTTTTCCACTATCACGTTCGGCGCGTCGGCTTGTTGTCCCTTCACTGAAGACCCAGGTGAACAAACTGATGGAGCGCATTCCCCAACGTGGATCCAGCATATGTGTTTCTCGTCGAGATCTTCATCGCAGTCGACGAGCAGCTCTGAACGAAGCTGCGCGATCTCCTTCGCAAGGTCACTGACACCTTCATCCGAAACGTCTGGCTGGTCACG
The DNA here is from genome assembly GCA_003313625.1 of Tricholoma saponaceum. NCBI lineage: Eukaryota > Fungi > Basidiomycota > Agaricomycetes > Agaricales > Tricholomataceae > Tricholoma > Tricholoma saponaceum. The sequence continues at coordinate 14,792 of QLOJ01003726.1, read as the reverse complement.
CGACTGCCAATCAGAATGCCCGTTGGGAGCCTCCATATATACGTCAAGAGACTTCCACGACAGTAAAGCCACTATTTTTAATCAGTTCAAATTTTGTCGCCGATCAGATCCAACGTCACCTCTGGTGTCAAAAGATCATCATTGTGCAGCGTTTTCGGCATGCAGCCATGAATCTTCCCCTACAACAACCCACACCTACTTCCTACCTTCCCTAGATCGACCTCCTGGCCCTGGTTCGGTTCAACCAGATGTTGGGCGTCATGATAGAACACTCCGTTTTGGTACCAGGAGTCGCTGGTTCGCAATAGGAAAGTTATTTACCTCGTCGGTGGCATCGTAGGAGTAGATATGTCGAAGTGTTGCCAAGTAATAAGGGCAAAGTACGTAGTCTTGCAATGAAATACAACGTCAAAGATGACATGGTGGTGGTGAACACGATCAACTTTGACATTGGAGAGACTGTTGCCAGGTGCCGAGTATCCGACTGTCACTGACGAATTTCCATAGTATCAGCCGTGTCCAAGCACCGCCTACAAGCTCGTGAGATCGTCCATATAATGCTCATTGTCGTCCATATCAACCTTCCAAAAAATGAACTTCCTACATAGATCCACTGATCAAAACCTCTGCTTCTGCCAGAAATTCTGAGTGTAAGAAATCAAGCCAACTCTTGTCTGGACATGAACGGACAACGACCCTCTTGTCATCCGTAAATTCTAGTACCTTCGCCTTGAGCTCTAAGACAGGTTCATCGTGTTGCCCACTGCCACATATCAAGAGCTGCATTTCCCCCAACGTCTCAGACTTGGAGATGCACGATGCTTGCTCCAACGCAAACATCACCATATTTCGTGAATTGAAGTCTGCGATGCGTCGAAATAGGCGCATGTGTGGGAAAAGAACGGTCTCCTGGACTTCGTCGTCACGCATGAAGCTCTGAACGCTGGTGAAGCAGCTTATACGGGGGCGTCGCGTTAGGTTATTGATAAAGAAGGGTCCATGTACGGGGCCTATTGCAAGGTGATCAAGGCTGGCTGGAATAGCATTCTCTAGGCGGTACCACTGATTCTGGTCAAGGCCAATGATGTATAGAGCGCGGAGGTTAGTACAGGTCCAGAGGATACGATGGATGGCTGTGATAGGCCAGGCGGTGGATCCGTATTGGAGGTCGTCATGTGTGATTGGTGTGTCCCCGATCCAGATTTGATGAATAAGTAGCATGCGGTTGGCAGTGGTGTCGTCCAGGCCGTTGTGAGACGCGTAGAAGGTATTGAGTTGAGATGCACTTGCAAAGGTGATGGAATGGTATACGATCGATAGGATCCAATTGTAGGAGCCTTTACTGATCGTCAGCAAGGAGAGTGCCGTTGGACGATCAAGGGATGCCATGAGAAGTACTAATAGACGGTGGACAAAGCCATATGAACAATTTCATACAGAGGATGTAATATATGTCTCTCACTCTGAAAGGTTACAATTAGTAGGAAGCCGTTCAGCCATACCGATCCTTTCACTTACTGGACGTAGTAGTTCTGGAGGTAGGTTGGGATTCATTTTGGAGAATACTGTTGAGTGCACACGCGTAATGTGAATCGATGTGATGGTGGTCTCCCGTAGCCAGACTTAAAGTTGTACATAAGTTTAGTGACGGCCCGGTTCCATGATACTCTGAGTCATGTGATGGCGACAACTTCTGACTTTGGCTCTGAGTCTGTGGCATCGTTATCCTGCTCATGTTCGTTTGTAACTGAAGTTGCGAATGCCGACCTTGCTGAAGCACTTGCAACTACTTAATGATGGATCCGAAAATCAGAAGGCAGTAACTTACTGATGCAGAGTTGGACCTTGGTAACGGAGATCTGGTTCACCCTCGTGCTCTTGTTCCGATTTGAAGTCGATAACATCCTATCCCTACGTGTGCTAAGTACGTATATGTTGGACAAATGCGTATAAATCGGTGAGCTCAGAGCTAGACAAGATATATTTTCTCAGTAAGTCTTCGGGTTTCGAAGATGTCACTGGGAAGCCTATTGATATGTTCATGTGTGCAGTAGATCAATCTACCTGATGTTCTTCCAAGTTCTAGCCTGAAAACACAGAGACAGAGTGTGGTCATATGTTTGATGGACGTCAAGCAGCTCCATGCAACACGTGGAATTTAGCGTTCCCATCAATATCTTATGCTAGTTGTCTTTCAAGTTATCCCTGATTTTTAACGCCCTGCTAGAACTCTATGTTGCTTCTGCTATGCTTCTCGGTTACCATGGGATTTCTTTGGGCTATGATAGGCTGTGAAATCTGTCACTTGCACACGCTTCGAACGCTTGAACATATGGGACTATGTGTACGTTTCTGACCTTTAAAGTCTATCTCTGACAACAACATTAGGTATGTCGTCTGGATGTGCATCGGGAATCTACTCAGCATACTTCTAGTCGTCCTTTATGGGGACAACTGGCCTCTTCTCTGTACAATAAGCATGACAAGCCCCCACCTGTAGATAAGTCAGATGGCATGCCTTCGCTGTCTGGATTATCACACAAATCAGGCTATTCACCACATGCACAGTTCATATTGTTTACCGTCTATTATCTGCCGGTGGTCTTGACTTCCGAGATTACATTTGTGGTGTTTCTCTTGGCTTAAAAGCAGTTGGAAATGTTACTCTCTTCTCTACACTTGGGTGTATATTCTCCTTCACTGGGTCAATATCATGTTCTTCGGCTCCCTTCGCTCTACCTTGATTGCCCTCATTGCCTCAGCTGTTGCTGTCTCAGCAGCGCCAGGACTTTACCTAAAGGTCACTGGTGAGTGGCTGGCCATCTTTGATTGTTACTCGAAACACCTGCTAAACAAGCCACAGGCTCTGATGTTGTGACCGATGTTGAAAATCTCAAGGTCATCGCCACCGTCACCAACACCGGCACGGAGACTCTGAAGATCCTCAACGACCCCCTCAGCCCGCTCTCGAAGCTTCCAGCCGAGACCTTCGTCATTACCGATGCCAGCGGCCATTCCCCTACATTCATCGGCATAAGGGCAAAATATGTTCCATCAACTGCCATCGCTGTAGGGAAGGGTGCGCTCACCGTTCTCAGCCCTGGTCAATCTGTCAATGTTGAGCACGACCGTACGCACCCATTTTAATGTCTTGAATGGGCTCCAACTAAACCCTAACTCAGTGTCGAGGGCATACAACTTCACCTTGACTGGTGCAGGAGTATATACGTTCAAGGCCCGCAACCTCTTCTACATTGTCGGTGCAAACAACAAGGCTGTCCCCCTCTATGCCAACGTGGCAGATGCACACATCACCAAGCTTTCCGGAAAACTCGCTGTTTCGCGTCCTGCCATTAGCAGGAGAGCAACGTACGTAGGCTGCGACGCGTCCCAACAGTCGGACCTCGTCGGTGCCGCTTCCCAAGCGCAGAGCTACGCCGCTGACTCCTTCTCGTACGTACCTCTGTCGGAACCCATCTCAGCCATTATCATCTTTGCATAGGTATGCCTCAAGTCAGACTTCGAGCAGTCCCCGCTACGACACCTGGTTCGGAACCTTTACCGCTACCCGCCACGATACCATCGTAACCCACTATAGTCAGCTGAACGGCAACGACTACTCATCGTACACCTATGACTGCACTTGTACTGATCCGGGCACGTATGCATTCGTTGATCCCAATAAGTGAGTCGCCAAGTCCTGCGTTGGACAGTCTCACTCATAAATCTTTGTTCAGTTTTGGTTATGTAACCCTCTGCGGTGCATTCTGGTCAGCTCCTACCTCAGGCACTGACTCCAAGGTAAATATCATCGTCCAAACTCCAACTCCACCGCACTAAATCCTGTTCCCGGTAAGGGCGGTACTCTCATCCACGAATCAACCCACTTCACTGCTAATGCTGGTACGCAAGACTACGCATACGGCCAGTCAGCGTGCCAGCAGCTCGCTCTGAGCAACCCCGATCAGGCCATCATGAACGCGGATTCGCATGAATACTTTGCTGAGAATAACCCAGCGTTATCTTGAGAAATAATCCGATAACCCTGCCCTATGCGGATGTATATCAGCCGATGTAAACTATATTTCGCCCACATTGTCTAGTTCAAGTCTGTCACCCCAGTGAATATGAGCTGGTATTGATGATTTATCGAAGCGCAAAGATATTTGCGTGTTACATATGATACTCACCTCCAGGCTGAGATATCGATGACTCGGAAAGAATGAACGAATGATTAACGGCAACTAAGGCCCAAGAGGAGATGAAACCCAGCTCCCGAGGTTTTATTCATCAAGATTCGAGACAGCGGTATTTTGACAAAAGAGAAAAAGAAAGTTAGTAAGATACCCTACTAATAATCACGATAAACCGTAATAATCAATGAGTTACACTGCGCTTCACGACATTCCTCAGTGTACAGACTCGGACTGATATACTTCAAGTTAGTATAGTACGAGCCTGTCAAGTTAAATTAGACGGGAATGGCCGTGATGCTGACAAATTAAGAATTACGCTTACGTCACAGACCTTGAGGAACAAATTCCATTTCTGGTCATCTCTACAAACTTCATTTTGGAGTCCAACTACTCACTGGTAGCGCAGTCTAAAGTATAACCGCGCTCAGGCTCTTTCTCGGGCAACATCTTCTATCTTCTCGTGCATATAACGGACTTGGTGGAATAGAGACCTGGATATGATACAAATATGTCGTGCTGAGGATGGCCATGTATTTCAGGTACGGTGAAGGCCCACTGTTGTATCCTTCTGCTTAAGTCTGCCGACTGGTTATGCATAGGTCAATTCATCCTTGCGTGATATAGAACGGTCAGATTTAGCAATTGTCGATACTGAGGGATATTCTTATCTGTTCTGTAGAACAAGCAGTCTCGAGTTATTCTTGCATCAAGAGACTGGGATTGAGCAGGATGCTATTCTTGCATACCTTTCAGACGGAAGACGCCTCACGAACAACAGTGTTCGCGAGCTCGCTGGTTCGCATGATCAAGTGCATATTTACATTGCTTCTCCACGTGCCACTGATAAACTATTCCGTCATAGTCCATTTACGTGTTTAACAAGTATTACCTCGACTATGATCTCGACGATGTTCTGCGGGATCTGCACGTGGATGCACCACTTCAGCCTCCAATAGAGGGTAAGCAATGACTCTAGGTTCCGTCTTCTCACCCTGAGTCGCGCACAGAGAGCATCGCTGCCACGCCACCCTTCCGTCCTTCACAGCTTGCAGCCTCTTATCTTCACACTGCGCACATCCACCATGAACACATCACCCAAATGCTCATATCGCTTCACTACCAACACGAGGCTATCCGAATAGCGTCCAGTAGCCTCGACCTTAATGTCCTTGCCATCGTCGACACTTTTGAAGGGATCGCTGTCGGGTCGCGGAGAGAGTTGGAGAAACAAGCTTTGCTGCTGGCTGGTCTTGAGGCAGATTTAGACCTCATCAGTAAAGTGAGGATACACGTCGAGTTCATGTCACCTGCTGTGCGAAAGTCGATAGAGTCTGGCGAAAAGTCCCGGACGTTGGGCGACTATGTTTCGAATGTGAAAATGAAGCAGGTGGCGGAAACGTGTGCTCGGACTCATGGTGTGTTACCTGTCCAAAAAATGCTGGGAACAGACTTGACTGTTTGTGCCATAGACGATCTACAATCACGGTTTAATCAAGCCGAACAAGGCGTCAGGCAACTCAAAGAAGGGAGTGATTCTGTTCGAGCGACTGTGTCTACCAAGACGTGTGTTTACATTATTGGACAAGTTTTCAAGCTGATTCAACAATTCCAGGCTGCTAGACGATGCCGAGGCGTGTCTACGACGGTCGCAAGACTTTTTTCACCAAATTTCAAGTGGGGCGACAACATTGGATGGTATATCATTGTCAGCATCTCAAGGTCTTCCTCAACCACTAAATCATCCAATACAGGTCCTGTGCAAGAACCCGATCGAATTCTTCAAGGTACCATCGGGAATATTACAAACAAGCCTGTCCTAATAGGTTATTTCGCAGAACTTCGGCAGCTAGACATCGGGCTTCGGAATGAACTTCAGTTTATAACAGACACCAAGGTACTCGCTTATCCACTTATATTCCTCGATATCTTTCATTCACCTCTACAGCACAGAACGCGTGCACTCATCAATGTATCACAGTCCTTCAACAAATAAGCGTCCTCAACCACAACATAGTGCAGATTCCTCCAACACTTGCCAGTCTTCAAGCTAGCTTTAGGGGCAAGAATAGCTTCTCGCATATACAGCGACTGCATAATATGCTTTATGCTTACGGTGCTACTGTTATCGAAATAGTCAGAAGAAAGGAGTTCTGTGAGTTTCTTTTCCCCAACCCCTCCAGCACCACTTCTGATCGAGCGTTCAAGCCCGATTTTTCTACCAGCGAGCACAGAGCATCCTAGAAGTCATGGCCAAACTCTCGTGAGCGCCTTGCCACTTTTCCATCTTCTGTCTTACCCAAATCATCAGTGCGAGTGAGCGAAAGCGACGCCAAGTCTACCGCGGCGAAGTTCACGGCCAACTCCCATTCGAAACGCGTGGAATGGATGATCCAGTACCTACGATCGATTTTTCTCCGACTGGCAATCAAGATGCACCGTATCCTTTGGAGCGCGAAGATGTTGATGGTACGCAATCGAATCACATCGTTTAATTTTTTTCGTTAACATTTCGAGGTTATTCCAAGGTCTTCTCCATGTTTTGGACGACTTGGAAGAGTATTCGCGGTCTAACAACGACGCAGCTGCTCTCACAGCCGTGCGGGAATGCCGTGCGGCTTTGGATAAGCTGATTGTGAAGATGGATAGTTTGGAGTTGGGTTTTGACCGTATTGCGGAAAGATCTCGTGGGTATTCACAATCTAATCACCCATACTGGTGTTGCTAAATCTATGTAGTGCTCTCTTCTTCGCGGATAATGGTGTCTCGGCGACGTTGTAAGTGCACGACGCGGGTCTATAGATTGTTTTCACTATCCTTGCTCATTTCTATCATTTGTATCACAACAGCCATCGAGGCGGATCAACATGCCTATGAAGAACTCGTCGAACAGCTTCGAGCTGCCCAGGATTCTAAAACCCGTCTGGAGTCGGAATTTGAGGAAGAGCGGCGGTCCTTGCAGGCAGAGATCGGGAGACTCGGTTCGAATCTGCAAGAGGTCGACTGTACAGTTGCAGACGAGCAGGAACGGTCAGGCCGGCTAGAGAGGGAGCTCCATCAGGTGCGGGCGCAACTGGAGAGTGAGTCCACTGCCAGACGCATTGTGGAGGAACGGAATACCCAGCTATTGGCCGATGTTGAGCGTCAGCGTACAACTCTTGCGCAGGCATTGGCAGATGCAACGGACCAGTCGAGGGCGGCGGAGCAGTTGAGGCAAGAATTGGCGCAGGTGAAGACGGAGTTTGAGGATGTTAAGGCGTTGGAAAGTCGACATGCTGAGAAGGTGACGAATCTCCTCGAGGATCAAGCGATCAACCTCCGCAAAATAGAAGAGTCTCGGTCCCGAGGAGAGGATTTGGAAGCACAGATCCAAGCTGCGCGGACGGAGAGCGAGGATGTTCATAGAGCATTGAAAGACGCTAGTGAGGAGAAAGACCGACTTCTCCGCGCACAAGCTTCAGAGCATGATCGCATCATTCGCGACCACATTGCGGAGGCAGACGGCGACCGTGCTGTTTTGGAGCGCCAGTTCTTCGAGTTAAAGGCCGTGCAGGAGCATACGGATCGGCAGGTGAAGGATCTTCGCGCCGAAGTCGAGATCGCCAATGCTGATGCTGTCGGTCTTCGAGAGGAGCTGCAACGTGTCGAGCACGAGCTTCGGGAGGCACGGCATGTTGAACGTCTATTGAGGGGCGACCTGAAAGCGGGGCAAGCGTCGCAATCTCACTTCGAGCAGCGCCTGGAAGATGGCAGTCGCCTGATCGCACAGATTCTAGATGTCGCCATCAGCTTCCGGAATTCGCATGTTAAAGCGTTGCATACGGCACAGAGTATCGTTGCCCACCCTAATTCCACATCGAAGCAGACAACCAACATGACTGATTCTATATTCTCGACGAGCATGCGACATAGCATCATTGGGCAGCCCGATGACCCAGAGCCTATCGATCCTTCGGACCCTCCAACCGCCTTGGAGTCTCTCAGAGCCTTTGATCATGATCATTTCCTTGAGGCAGTCACGAAAACGGGATCAACTATTCGGAAGTGGCAGAAACAGTGCAAGGAATACCGCGAACGTGCAAAGGGGAAGATCTCGTTTAGAAACTTTGCAAAGGGAGACCTGGCACTGTTCCTCCCAACGCGGAATTCTGTCTCTAAGCCCTGGGCTGCATTCAATGGTATGTGTTCTGTACAACAGAATGTTTGATCACACTGAGATCCGAGGTTTCTCCCTCTCCTCCAGTGTCTTTCCCGCATTATTTCCTTCAAGCTACCGGACATCTAGCGGAACAACTCAAAACTCGAGAGTGGATTGTTGCTAGGATAACGTCGATAACAGAACGTGTCGTTGATCACCTGGTATGTAACCTCGGAATAACTTTCCCCTGACCTTTTTCCTTAATTGGTGATGGACATTCCATATTAGGATCCTAATAGCAACCCTTATGGGCTTGGTGATGGCGTCAAGTATTATATGCTCGAGGTCGAAGATTGGACACAACCAAGTCACAACAAAAGAAAAGTCTCTTCGAAGAAACCGTCTAATGACTTTGCAGAATCGAAGGAACCTATTCTAGGAAGTAGTCCACCTCCACCGGCACTTCCCCCTGGCCCACCAGAAGCCGAAGTCGAGGATTCGTTTCAAGTCACGCACCCCCCTAATTCCCACCTATTTCCTGTCCGTAATCGAGCCAACTCTTCACCCACCGCTCGTCCCTCATCTTTATCTCGATTGTTGGCTCAAGCCACTCCAGAAACACAATTAGAGCCGGTCCTACAATCCCCAATCAATTCACCATCGAAGACGCCATCTCCCGCAACATCCCCACCCCCTCCACCTTCTCCATCAATCCCAACTGGATCGGCACCTCAACATGCACCGGTCATTCCTTCACCGCTGCGACCGGGCTCTCGAGCGTCTCGTATGTCTGCTACTTCCAAATTTTCGGTGGGCCGAGTACCACCTCTAGCAGGCGCGGTTACTGGTTCGTCAATGCCAAAGGCTGCTCCCACAACTGCGCTGACCGAGCAAGCACTGGTGTCATCTTCCCCTTCTTCTGGGGATGGAAACCCTTTTGGGCTTTCTAGCACTCCGTCCCCCGATGGATCTATAACTGACGGTATGGCAAATGCCCTGATAAGCAGGGCGAGGACAACATCATACCACATCCCAAGAGCGTCTCCGCTCGCGAGTGTTTCTGTAGGTCCAAGCAAACCGATCCAGCCAACGCGACAAACTATGACTGCAACCAGCACCTTGGCAAATCTAGCCAACAGCTGGGGCGTGTCGTTCAGCAGGAAGAAGAAAGCTGAACTGTTGGAATCTGACCTTCCTGCCAGGAGCAGTTCGCCTACCAGTTGGAGGGACACTTATGATGACCACGCTAATAATGATGCATCAGCCGCCGATTTGCTCAAGCGATTTTAGAAACGGGTGTCGCCTCTACGTCGACGCTTGAGGACCTGCTAATGGTAAATTGGTGGACCACCCTCCCCATCTGCCTACCATTATAAGCCCGAGAGAGTGCGCTATGATATCTTGCATATACCGTACCCAAGGCCCGTTATCTGAAATTTGAAATGTACCACACCCCACAACCCCAGAAAGTCTGCTCCCATACTGTCGCGACAACTTGAGAGTGTGTCGGAAGACAGTTTACCCGACTCGGTAGCTATCTATTTCAGCCTCTAAAATGTTTTTAGGATAGGGTCGTATGTTCCAGACCTGCATTAATTAGTTGGCAGGTGTTTGGGTGGGCGTAGGCAAAAATATGGAGCTAGTACTACCTGTATGTAGCTACTCGAGCACGGGGGGTTGTCGATGTGTAGCGATCATCGGTTTTGTTATGCGAGTATGGTAACAACTTCCCCAGCTTCACCAGCAATATTTTGCTCGAAGAATTTGTTCTTCGGCTGGGCGCTTTCTTGATGTGCTACTCTTCAAGGGCGGGGGATCCTCGGCAATGTCATTTCAGTTCGGGGAGTCAAGAGACGTTCACATTGAGGTGGACCTGAAATCGATCATATGGATCGGGAATGAAATGCACTTCCACCACGCAAATGTGGAGAAACTTCGTCGAATTGTGATATTACAGAAGGTGCATTCGCCTATTATGTAGCGCTGAAAAACTTCTTCCGACAGATTGTAGCAGTTCAATTGCATTATCCATCAAAATTTACATCCCATCCTCAATAGGCATATGATCCGCCTGTCCTTTATGGTAACTGTAGGGTGTAACGTGGACATCGAGAAATTTAGACACGGTGTACCTCTGGAAAAACTCATGAAGTCCGGCCATCTGCACAATCCTAACTCGAGATGTTGGGCATCCATCACACGGCATAAAACCTCCACACTCCTTTGAAGTTTCTCATTCGTTTCCTCCCAGTTCCGTCGTACCTTACCATGCCAGTGGGTGGAGGTGCAGTCGCAAACAACGGTGCAACAACAGCCTATGGGCACCTCGTCGATCCCAGGAGAAAATGGTACAACAATCGGCGGTACGTTTTCGTCTAACTTTTTTCTGGGTTTCGCGAATGGTTGAACCCTTGTTAGGCTTATTGCGCTCAATGCATGGATTGTTTTGCTGTAAGTTTTTATCTGCAATGCCTGGTTAGTGTAATCTCATGCCCTGCCCAGACTTATCACGTCCTCCACCAACGGTTATGACGGGAGTATGATGAACGGTTTACAGTCTTTGGACGCGTGGTCGAATTATTTCAAACGACCCACTGGTGGCAAGCTCGGATTGCTTAATGCCATTCAAGTTCGTAACTTTTCGAGTTCTTTCCTTTTTCCGTTTGTCATTTTCTTGACCTCGCCAGAATATCGGCGCTCTCGCAGCATACCCTTTCGCACCCTATCTCTCTGATGGCTTCGGACGACGCCCAACCGTTTTCTTTGGTGCAGTCATTATGTGCATTGCCACAGTCATTCAAACTGCTTCTCAATCAGTGGGAATGTTCATCGGGGCTCGGTACGTGCACATGTGCGTTCTTTCTTGATAATGAGCCTAACCTGCCTTCCCAGTTTCCTCATTGGTTTCGGCCTCACATTCGCTGGTAACTGTTAACTGTTGCTAAAGGTCAATTGAATTACTGAATGATATTCTAGCCAATGCTGCCCCTATGTTGGTAACTGAACTTGCGTATCCGCCCCATCGTTCTCCCTTGACATCCACTTACAATTCCCTCTGGTACTCTGGAGCCATTGTGTGAGTATCTGTGATTTCTGCATGCGTAAACCCTTGAATCAAACATTTTACAGTGCGGCTTGGACGACATTTGGTACTGAACTGAAAATAACAAACACCTGGGCTTGGCGCATTCCCTCGGCACTTCAAGCTATTCCTGCAGTCCTTCAGGTGGCTTTGATATTCTTCTGTCCCGAATCGCCTCGTTGGTTGGTTAACAAGGGAAGGGAGGACCAAGCGTTGCAGACACTGGCTTATTACCACGCTGATGGCAATACGTATGTATTGTCAAGCTGCCATCCAAACTTTTGGACTTAACTCAACTTTTTTTTAGCGAGGATCCTCTCGTACGCTACGAATTCGAGGAAATCAAAGCTGCTATCGAGTTCGACCGAACAGGTGCGTTAGGGACTGCATGTCATCTCAGCTGGTGTTTGACAATTCTGAAGTTGCTGCGAACGTTGGCTGGAAGTCGCTTTTCACCACTCCTGGAAACAGGAAACGCATGCGGATTATTATTGCCCTCGCATTCTTCTCTCAGTGGTCCGGTAATGGCCTCGTCTCTTACTACCTCAATAAAGTGTTTGATGGTATTGGTATCACAAATAAAACCATCCAGGTAGGAGGTCGTCATGTTATTCCGTGTTCGGTGGTTGTGTTCATCTTTTTCGCCCAGCTCCTCATAAACGGCATTTTGCAAATCTGGAACTTAGCCTGGGCCCTGCTGGCTTCCGCATATTGCGATAGGATTGGCAGACGCAAGTTGTTCTTGGCGTCTGGCATAGGGATGGTCGTATTCTTCACATTGCAAACCGCATACTCTGCAGTCTTCCAAGTACACGGCTCTACCGGCGCTGCTCATGCTGTGATCGCCTTCATCTTCCTGTTCTACGCATCTTATGAGTATATATCTATTTATCTCTTCTTAGCATCACGAACTAAGTCAACTTTGACTAGCATTGCCTTCACTCCTCTTATTGTCTCCTACACCGTCGAGATCCTTCCCTACCAACTTCGTGCCAAGGGCTTCAATGTCTTCAACTTTGCCATCTCGCTTTCACTTATCTTCAACCAGTATGTCAACCCGATTGCGCTCGGTATGTCATCTGTATGTGTGTCCCCGCCTATTATTAATGTGTGGTCAAATATAGATGCAATTAAATGGAAGTACTACGTGCGTTTCCTATCTCTTCTGTTTGAACCTCTGAAGTTTACCTTACACAGGTTGTCTACTGCTGTTGGCTCGTGTGCGAAACCGCATTCCTCTGGTTCTGTGAGTTTACGGATTTCCTTCATTATCAAAAACCTGTCTAATCGCCGGCAACAGTTATCATTGAGACCAAGAACCGCACACTCGAGGAAACCGCTGCTCTTTTCGACGGCGACAGCGCCACAGAGCAAATTGTTAGCATTGCTGCTGCACATGCAGGTGTGATGCACGACATCAAAGACGTTGTCAAGGACGAGAAGTCTTCGGGCTCTTTTCACGATCAGCCGGAACTTGCGAAGAACTGATGCAATAACGTATATCTTCCGGGCTTGGTATACACATTTGCGTGCTATCGCTCGTCGTCTTCACACCGTTGTCAGTTTGTATAATATGCAGTGCTAAAAATTCTCTTCGGCTCCGGGATCTACATCATTTTACTAATCTTACGCCTACTATTTACATTGGGGTAAATACATTTGTACATATCCCTTTGTCAATTCCATATCATGACATACATCTTTGGGCAACTCTTAATTGGTCTGGTAGTTTTGAAAAGTTAGTACTTACGGTTTGCTCCCAACAAACGGGAATTCACCTTTCAAGTCAATTAAAATTTTCATCGTTTCAGCCACATCTCAGGGAGGTTACTGAGATCATGTTAGTGGGCCTGACAAAAAAAGTTCCCTCCCTACATCGATACGTATAATGGGTGACATTGACAATGCACATCGACCCTACGGAAATGTCCGATTCATTTTTTGCAGCCCTTATTCCATCCTAGCATTAAGTGAGTCTGAATACTAGTTGTTAGCGAAATTCACACACAACTTTGAATTTCTTCACTACCTCCAACCACAAACACGAAATGCTGATTCTTAAGAGACAGAAGGTCTGTAAAGTATATCACAATATATATTATGATTTTAGATAAATTGACATCTGGGTCAAGTCAGCAATAATGTAGATATTTGTATAAAAGTATCTATAGCTATATATATACGCCCAGACAGGCAATCTGAATTGCTTTCTAACTAATGGGTACTTTCCGCAAGAGGGTGAGAACGTACTTACCCCAGACCCAAGCAAGGTTTAGGACGTCTGCGTTTGCTGGTGTCACTTGCGTACTGGTATGGAACGTTTCCCCGAGAGGACTGGACAATTGATGCCTTCTGACTCAACACACGGTAGTGGAGAAGTTGACTGTGCACTGGAAATGTGCAAATCTCCCGCGGCATGAGCGGGTTATGTTAGCAAAAGCTCGCCAAGAATAGTTAGTCAGCTCGCATTGGTTAGCAAGGTTTCTTCGTTGAGCATTCTTCGATACGTGGGTCCGTTCGTGATTTCTAGTTCTCTTTACGTTGCAATACGACGGCCTCTTGCTAGAGTCGGATAGACTTCTAGAATGAAAGAACGCAAAAGTCGAAGTTGGACTTGATGTGCGTCGAACCATAGACTTTACTGACGCGCTGTATTAATCTAGATGTTAACATGCAGAAGTAAATCGCTCCTTTTCTAGTGACGCACTGATTTGGGACTGAATGGGTCACTCATGGGAGGTCCTCTATCAAATCAAATTCCCCAACGCAGACCATTGGTTCCTCTTGTAGCCATCATCAAGCCCATCTGTGCCATCGCCAATTCTTGTTTAACCTTCATCTTTATCAACCCTGTCAAGTCTGCCACCCTCTCCACCATCCTCTGATCCGAAGATTCGGGTAACACATCTCGGGGCAAATCGCCCCATCCCCTATACTGAGGTAGATTGAACTTCTTCAACATACGGCTCAATGTCTGCCATTGCCTTGAGGGATCACATAGCACCTCGATGACAGCAACATCAAGGAACCCCTTCCGCGTCAGGAGCGGCACTGGTCCTGGCGCTGGAGGGGGGTGTATGAAGGCTGGTGTGAAGAGGCGCCCAAACGGCGCCCCGAACCCAGCAGGATTAGCGCCAACTTGCAGCACCTGCGAACGTTCCCCGGGAACATAATGAATGGAAAACAGGTCATACACATCCTTGAGGACTTTATCTGCCGCAGATTTCGACATATTAGTCGCATGTAGTGCCGATTTCCCTGTGTCGAAGCACATTAAAAGGATGCACGAAGATATTTGCATAAAAACAGCGCACAGATGTTCTTGTGAAGCGGGCAGCCCAAATCGTCCAGGAAGTTAGAGCTTACTTCGGGGAACAGG
>QLOJ01003697.1:0-10058 GCA_003313625.1 Tricholoma saponaceum | reverse complement strand
AGGGACGGAGGCTGACAAGGCCAGACATATGATAATAATTTGAAGCAGGGTCTTGATAAGCAGCGGGACGTGGTGCAAGTGGGGACCTTAAGCTTGCCGTACTCATTGGCACCTAAACAGGAAGAATTTACGAGAACGAATTAATGAAATGCACTGCAACAACAATCGAAGAAAAGACCAACCCATTGGAAAATCCCGCCCAAATGACTCCCCGAATGCCCAAGTGCATGTTTGCCGCGTTCGTGGTCATAAATTACAGCAAGCACTAGGACGACAAGTTCAAAACTTTACCCAGTCCTATCAGTGTGCCACATAGGCCGGATGTGTCTTTATACCAGGCGAACGTGATGTCGAGGATGGAAGGGAGCTGGAAATAGATAAACTTGAGGATGCCAGAGTGTGACGTGAAGGGGGAAGAGAGCCCAGTGTATTAAAGAAATGTGATGACGATTGGGAGGTCATCCGATTGTGATGAGGGAGGGAAGATTAAGATTGAGGAGGTAACGAGCTTGATAGATAAGTTAGAGCCGCATGATAATTTGAAAAAAAGGAATCCCCGTCGTCTTCAGTGTTTCATAGGGTTCCTTTTCCTGAAACATCCAGAGACGACGATGGGTTATTGGATCAAACGTGACGTCTGGGAGGCGAGAAAGGTATCATGATAAGCCAAGGGTATATCATCCAAACTTGCCGGAAAGACGCCCAAGTCCGATTCCTCCGATGATCATGATCATGATGGTGGCAATAAATCATCAGCAAAGCGTGCTCTCCAACGGGAATGTCCTAAAAACGATCGCGAGTTCCTTGAAGGGTAGTCACCATACTAGCCGGAACAGATGACTCATAAAGCATGCTGAAGCGAAAGATCTCCATTATTTGGCGGAGCATGCCCGTCTACGCAAGAGCACTGCATAGTACAAATGGATACTAAGGCATATTGGGAAGAGGTCCATAGTCATGTTGGACGCGGTAGACAGTAGGTTGTAGATGTAATTCAGTTTTCAAAACTGAATTCCGCATCCATGATCTTACATAATTCTAGACTTTTCCGAGAATCACACTGGCAGTTCACCTAAAATATTCCTCATCTGTACTCATAGTACATACACGAGGTATCAGCGCACTCAGCCTAACGGTTGGAAGAATTTATGTTGCAGGTGATTGTCATTCAAAAGTCAAGGAAAAATTGATTGTTCTAACCTCACTAGCAGTCACCAATATTAATGTAGCACCAGTGCCACTCACGACTCGGAAGACTTCAAGCTCAAGTTGACAGTTAACTGGATCTGATACTACTGGTTGCTGGTTTGCCTCGAAGCGCGAGTGCCATCTTCAGAGAAGCCGGGAACAACACTTCTCGGTTCTTTCCTAACCTATGTCATTTCAATTTTACCCGTCGTTTTTGACCTCTGAGACACCTATTTTGTTACCCCAGCCGTTGCCCAGTAGATACTACTAGAACTAGTGTGACGTACATGATGTCGCCGAATCACCACATGTGCTTGGAACGAAATGCAATCTGACATCCGCCGGCCCTTAGGACCCATGTACCGTTCATTATCTTCAGCATCATAGTTGTTATGCACATTTTCACACAAGTACAGGATAAGCAGTAACGCACTGACAGGCCAGTCACCATCACGTCGATCATCTGCGAAGTAAATCGATGTTAATATTACACAGAAGCATCCATCCCAAGGACGCGTGGAAGTTCGACTTCACAAGGGCCCAAAAATATAAAATCGGCCTTCTGATCGCGTTCACTTGGGTTCAAATTAAACACAGCCACTTTTCCGTTGTGGCGTTGAACGCGATACACATACGTCGATGCTGGTCGCACCTGTGAGGATAATTTTCTAATTGAGCTAAGATTGGGAGAAAAAGTTGAGACTGGGCACCGTTAACGAAGTCCCCACGACGATACATAGGTCAGCCTTGAATATCAGACTATTGATTTCATTCAAGTGGTGAGGCTTTTCGTCGAACCACACGACGCCCGGGCGTGCCAGGGAATTACAGGATGGACAGCGGGGAAGATCGCTCTCGGGTATGTCGATTGATTTCGTCCCAGCGTCCTTATAACCTTCAAGCTGAATGTCCGCGGCACCAAGAGACGGGGAAAGGGGGTTAGAGAGATCTTCTGCACAATAATCACAGACAGTGCATTTGACATCAAACAACCTCCCGTGCATCTCAACAACCGAATCCATTTTCACGCGGTTCGCACGGCCATCTTTGTTCGCGAGGGTTTTCCCAAGACTGTTCAGAGCAGCAGTCGAAAGGCGATCTACATTTTGCGTAACCAGGTGGTATGTTTCGGCCGCTGGAGCGATGGCTTTGAGATAAGCGGGCACAGCAAGTTTTGCGAGCAGAACGTGGGCATCGTTTGGCTTAGCTGAAAGGGCCCTGATAATGTGTTAGGTAGGTCGCCAAGAATACTAGGAAAGCGATTACTTGAGTCTGCGATAATGATAAAACTGCCATACTAGAGATGGATTGGCTGCGAAGGCAGCTGGTGTCGCTAGCTCTGTAGGATCAAGGGCACACCACAGCCCATCGCTGTCTCTGAACGTCGGTATTCCTATAATTTATTTGAGTTACCAGACGTTGAATACGCAAGGCTACTACGATCCCGATCCCGGAAGACTGACCAGATGCAGCAGAAAGACCAGCGCCCGCAAGCACGACAATATGCCGAGAGCTTCGGAGAACGTCGCGAAATTCGTTCACGTCACTGCTTGGTTGCGAAACAGACATGTTGTAAGTAGCTTCGAAGTTCGAACCAGTCGGAGTAGATTTTCAAGTTATTGATGGGAGGCGCCTATGACTCATATTTGGATATACCAGTGGCAGGGACACTTCGGACCGTACAAGCCGAGTTCAACTCAGAAAACCCGTCACCGGCGCCACGGCCGCAGCCACGAAAATATGGTGATCTCCTAGGCATGGCAAACACAGTTTCCGTTGGGTTTACGACAGCCACAGCAAGTATAAGAATCCTAGGTATCATTGCTTCCATTTACACTCGCCGAGCACCAAGATCGTTCTGAACCGTAGACTCTAAGTCTGCCTTTGCTTAGGAATTCGTGTGATTCGGAAATCAAAGGGCGCTGAGTAGGAAGACAGACTCTGAAATAACTTAGAGGTGGACTCCGTGCGTACTGATTGCCATCGATCAAACGACTATGCAGAGTTCTGGCGTTGTAGCAGATGAGTACTGATTATGGTGTATCAGTAGCGATAAATGAACCTCGGAATAAAAAATTTGAAGATTGACGTTCCTTCATCTTGGACACTTGGTAGATTGACTAGGGACTGCGACATCAACGACACCCACGTTGCTGAAGTTTGTCACTACTAGTACTTATAGGTCAATCGCTTCCATTGTCCTACCAAGAAGAAATATACTTGCATTGGTTCAACTTCAGGTCGGACAACTAGTTTGCAATGCTATCTTACCACCAGATGATTGACTGTTCTTCGTCATAGAAATTGGCGACTGGAGCAGCGTTCACAAGGGGGCATGGTACGTAATGGGTTCCACAATCCTTATTCTGTTCAGTTGCAGAACTACTTTCCCGTTACAGCCTAGTAGGTATTGACCGACAACTTGAATGTTAACCTGATGGCTATGAACTTGATGGACTAGGTTCGTTCGATGGCGGAGGTTACGAAGGTGATTGTGGGTTGTGTGATTTGTTGATGTAAGTGTTAAGACTTTGGACTTGAAGGTGTCAAAGGGACGACTAAGTAGGGTTATTGGGGAGCGTACAAGTAGGGGTAAGCCAGGGTCCAATACCGAGACGTTCAGCTCATAACCCTTAGCCACCATTGCGTCTTCTGTTCTCCCATCTGACGTACATCACAGTGCCCACCGCGATCACAGACGCAACAGCTGTACAGATGATGTTGAGGATCATCCCAGGAACAACATCCCTTTGCAAGTACACCCATGAAGCTGTACTCTCAAAGGTAAGTAAGTATATCTATTACAAAATAATGTCCCATCCTTACCAGCGATTGAACCCAAGGTCCCAATTGTGGACACGAGATCAGCGGTCTGTGGCATGACGCGAGCGGTGGCCCACGAAGTATACATTCCGCCGGCGATACCAGCTCCCAAAATAGTCAGGAAGGTGGACCCGTAGCGAACATGTCTGCTTTGCGAACTGAGGAGCATAATATATCTGCACGTCATACAAGATCAGTGATGCTCGAACGTGCGTAGATAGACTTACCCCATGAGGCCCAGAAAGATTGAGCCAATGATAATGCGGCCAATGATAAAGCGGCCATGTCGGTGAGTCCTGTAGCTTGCATAGAAAATTATTGAACAGAAATAAGAGGAAAGGGAGAAGATAGCCACCGACAGGGATCCGCCACATATCGGGGATATTTCTTGGTTTCTTGGCCAGTTGGCATACCGAAGAAAAGAAAGGCGCTAAACCTGCTGGTCACGATGCCCCCCACCTGGATAATCGAAAGTCAATTCATCGAAGTGGACGAAATTATAGACATGTGCATACTCACCAGGTATGTCTTGGGCAGGGAAGTCATAGTGCCAATGAGAGGAAGCATTGTTGACATTGGCTCATTTACTACCCTCTCTGTTCGCTCCTGCTCCCATGTTCCTTGTTTCGTTCTTCGAACCATCCCCCCTGCATTTGTCCCCCTCCTGATATCTTGTTGCATTTCACGTTCCTTCAGCGCATTCACTAATTCTTCCTGCTGTACAGCAAGGTGCGTAACGTTCTCTTGAATCATAATACTTGACTTCAGCTATATATTATTATCAATCAATGAGGAAAGGTTGGTATTTTTTGAACCATGACACATACCCCGAACAAATCAAGAGACTGCCTTATTTTATCCCGATACTTTCCAATATCTCCGAGGTCGGATTTGTATGCAATGAGTTTAGATATTTTCCTTCTTGATACTTTCTTCTTTGCGAACCGTTCGACTGCATGAAGAGTGCTTCAGAAGGTATCCGAGTCAATTAGGTCAGAAGATCACACATGTAATAAACAAAAACGCCATACTTGAGCAATTCCGCCAGGTTATCGAGAAGATCCTGTGATAATTTGGATGCGCGAGTTAAACTGTTCGTCGAAAGGATAGCGGTGTACACAAGATTACAAGCATCATCCCCAAGACGTTGAAACGCATTGTCGTTACCCTGTGATGCCTTAAAATACGAATTAGACGTGCCATTTGACATTTGAAATTCCTTTACCTGGATTATATTGAGAATTCCAAGAGCTAGTGCAGCAGCGCTGTGAAGGTATGGAATGTTCGTCACACGACCAACGTCTCTCAGAGTTGTCAATATGATGCTTGTTGCATCTGTCGCCAACACTCGCGAATTTGATTGAAGGGTGAGTTTGCGAGGCATATCGATCGTTGGGGCTTGCAGGAGATCGTGGTCTGATATTACTAGTTGCAGGCATTCAGGAACGCATTGCATTGCACAACTATTGACTCAATGAGGCAGTGTTGTTATTGGAATGATTGGCGTAGCAGGAACAAACCTTGACAGAACTCAAGTTTGATTTGCCGCTATGGGAGTTGTGCGGCCCTACAGCATATTTGGATTGCCGATCCGCACAAGCATATAGCTTTGCTATGGTTCTCTGTAGTGTCTGTGCAGAGCTGCATAGGAGTCCTAAACTGCCTAGAATTCATCTATTGGATTTTTGAAAACCTACAGTATGGGTTCAGGCCTGTTAGCTAGGTGACGTCGATGGACTTGTACTTGAACTCGAGTATTGCCGCTCTCTACAGACTCCTCCTCGTGTTCTCCAGCGGCATCAAATATACCTTCTGATAGCGCACTGCGAGAGAAAGTTACGCTTTCCTAGCACCACACCTTGAAGTTGGACCCGAACTAGATGACGTAACTTTGCACTTTGCTGCAGAGATCGCTATCCTAACGGTTCTCATCTAACAGTGTGACACTTTCTTCGATTGGGAAGTGATGTGCCCGAGCTCTGCATACGTCGGCGCAACCCAAGTCCCGGAGGTCCAGTAACTCCCGACCGAGGGGTAAGTGATGAGCGGAGAGGTGAATGGATATCCCGTGGTGTATGGATAAGAGATCAGGTGATGTGAACAAGAGATATCCCTAGATAGTATGTTAGAATAAATGCATAAATCAAACCAATACATACGAATTCGTTGTTCGCCTCAAACTCCACCATGTTCACTGCCCCTGTCGCCTGTCGTACAACCATCGCCCATTTTCTCCGAGATTCAGGTACGGTTACGCACACCACCCTTTCCGGCCGCTCCACAAACCAGGTTGTAAGTAGTCTTGATACAAAAGACTTGGGAGAGACTCGAGATCGGTATTGTACCAGATTTCAAATGGGATGGTTTAAACAATGTATAGGAGAGTCGTCGCTGCTTCGAATCATCAGCCCCAGGGCTATGACAGTTAAGCGCGACTACTCAGAACACAGATGACAAAGAAAAACCAACCTGTCACGGACATGGTCCCACGCCAAATGACCACTAACCTCAAAACACCCCTTCCTGCCACCCTAAATCAACGGCGGTAACAACATCTCTTAGTTCGCTCCATCGTTGAACGGGTTCCGATCCACTGTCACTGGAGATCGGAGGCGTACGCCCGTTTCGACGTGATGACTTCGACCTGGTCCTCTCCACGACTGAGCACCCGTAGCTATAAGCGGCATGACGGAGCTCTCGAAAATAAGAACGTGATCATATTTCTCTAGGGTATTGAGGGTTGGCCATATGCTGGACGGGGAAGGTATCATCAAGCAAGGCAAGGCGTGCACGACATGCAGTTCTCCTCTACAATGAGAAGGTCAGGGACAGATAGTGGTTGGGAAAACCCAGCGGACTCACTACATTGGCGGCAGTTATACGAAGAAGCTGAACTAGGAGGTATGTTTTAACAAACGAAATTTTGGTGGAAACGATGAAGCCTACCAGTTCGGCCTCCCTTTCATAGGGATATCGCTAACGTAGTCCGCATCTACAGCAGGCTCGTTTTCCTGTACTTGAGCATACTGGAAAATAAAACGTTAATATGGAACAGGAGTTTACAATGATCGCCCTACCTCTCCGGATCAAAATGGCCCCTGCCAAAGCCAAGTTTACCATCCCCGCTGGGTTCCTGCGAAGCAGATGTCAGCAAAAGACCACGAATATGTGAAAGAAAACGGCGATACGTTTTCCTCCCAGTCTCCATTGTTGTGAGTGACATTGGCCCTTGATATGGATGTACAGCCGAAGGACAGAGATCTGGTCATGATAAAACTCCGATTGTATAGCCAAAGGTTGTAGTCGTGGCCTGCGAACAATCCCAGAGGTTTAATGCATATCCCAATATTGAGAAGACATCCCGTATTCCCTTGGTACATTTAAGGAGAGTGAAGAGAGCGGCGAAGAGAGGAGCCACCAGAGGAGGGTCAGGAGCCCATTGTATTCTTTAGATTAGGGCTGGCTGGTTGGAATGAAGGGAGTGGACTACCCTCCCGTCCATCCCTAGCTCGGCAAGGTCATCTTCAAGATCCAAGGGCCCTCGCCACCGCCGAATTCACCAGCCCATTGCCTTCGTAAAAAAATCCCCATGCCCGTTTTCTTCGCTTTCTTCTAGCCTTTATGGATGCCAGAGGACCGTTCAGACCAATGTGCGAGAAATGTCGCCCTTGATAATAAATTGGAACCACCCCTCAACACAGCAGGATGCATGAGACCTGGAGAGATTGGGGCGACGAATACATATGTGATCGTTCCAGATGAAATGCTGTGGCAACGGTTTGGATGACCTTCATAGGTGGAAGTACCGTGATGGCTGCTGGTGGACATCGACAGCACGGCGGCTCTTGAAAGGCCTCCGAGAACATCTGGAGGACACGACAGACCTGGGAACTTGAAAACCATCGGATGGTCGGCCAATGTTTCTGAGACATTGAAATCGAAGACCTAATGGAAATCACGGTCAACTTTCAAAGATATGCCTACAAAAAACTTAAGAATGAACAACGTACGAAGCCCATCCAAAGGACTGCAGGAAACGACCATTTAAAATGTCAGCCCGCTCTGGGCACTTTTTTTGCTGCTGGCTTTCGCTGGTAATATAAATTTACCCAGAGTTTCCCATGCCTGATTCATACATTC
Organism: Tricholoma saponaceum; assembly: GCA_003313625.1. Lineage (NCBI taxonomy): Eukaryota > Fungi > Basidiomycota > Agaricomycetes > Agaricales > Tricholomataceae > Tricholoma > Tricholoma saponaceum. Next base: position 1,907 of record QLOJ01003697.1, on the reverse strand, counting down.
AGGCATACCAAGTCGACCAAATGTACAGCGGCGTTTACGAACAGGCGACCTCGAACGACTTATACGGCTTAGGAGGAAAGGACGGAATACCTGCAATTCAAGTGGTTAACAATGTTGAAAAGGATAACGGGCTTAGGAACCTCACCAAGACCTGAAAGTAACGTGCACTGCAGTTTGTCGTTGCAAGATTAAGGCCAAGCTGGATTTACAGTCAGAAGGCCTATGTACATGGCAGTAAGTAGAAGGCAGTCGTATGTTGACTCGGGAGTGTTTACCTTGTTCTAGAATGTTTGGCTCCCGCTATTCGAATTTCGATCCACCTGTATTCACTTGCACAGACATCTCCGAGTCAGTGGTCACTGGTGCTGAAAGGCAGTCATGACTCATGAGTCAAGAAAGTAATTAGAAGGGTTAACATTGAAGATTCACAATGCCATATCTCCCATAAGGGAACTGCTTTTGGCGATGGGGATTCAACGACGGCCCCAGTTCGACATACAGTATGCATGCATCATCAGGGAGGTACTTGAAAGGATTTGAAAATTTCGTCAATGATCTGTGCACACTGTGTGTTATTTGTGACAGTGCGTGTTGAAGTTGAAGTGATCGTGACTATCACCGACTCAGACGCGGAGTCAACGCGTCAACTTGAACGGTCAGGCTCTCTTCTGCCACATCTACTCCTCCATTTCCATCCAGTAACTCACGCGCACTCCATCTTTCGAACGTAGATGTCATCATTTTGAACTATCAGGTTCGGGTGCCTATTGCGGTCGTGAATCGCCAGTGGAGGACCGCTCAGCGCTGGGGATGCTTCAAAGTTCAGACTCAAGAGGATGTCTGTGCGACATACGCAATATGACGACAGGGGACAGATGCATATTTGGCAGAGGATTGGCGCTGCAGGGGATATTTACTGCCTGTACATTTGCCGTGGATGCAGACGCAAATCTGTGTTCTTCTCCGGAGTTATGTGGTGAGTATCATGTACTCCAATCTGCCCTCCTCTAGCAGTCTCCCACTATCACATTCGGAAATGATATACAGTCCTTGGGCCCTCAGTCGCTCTACACTCTCCAAAAATTACACGATTTTTGCGAATCTGACAATACCCACTTAGGTAGCAACAAAGACTAATTTCAGGCTACAAACATAACACTTTCTCTAAAAACTCATGTTGTTCAACCCGTACATAGTCAACACATCCTTCGAACTGGACTTACATTCCATCCTTCGACGATCCAAATTCGATGACTTCATAATAGACCTCTTCATTCCTGTCAGGCTTGGTGAATGAACGACATGCCAACGAGTCGAAGTGGGTTGTTTTTGTGCGACTCCACGTCGAGCCCAGTGACATCGCGCACGGGAGAAAGTCCTGAGGGCCTCGTTAAAAGCTCCTGTTCTTTTTTCAAAGCCGACTCGCATAGCTCACGGTGGGCGGGTTCTGTCGGAAGGGGCATCACCTCACGACTGTGGGCCATTAAGATGCATCGAGAGCAGACGGTGTACATACTGTAATTCCAATGTTCTCTTCCCAATTTGAAGCTGGGTGCTCATGCGTCATGGGTAACTCGTTCATATCCAAGCGTATGACGTACATCAGAAGACCATGGGCAGCAAACACGATCCTCATACGACTGAAATTTAGTCGTTGATTAGTATGAGGTAACGGAGCTCGTAACTCTCATGCGGTTGCTCACTCATCAATGGATTTCGGGTTCACAGCACACATTTCCTCCATTTTCTTCACATTTTTCTCCTTTTCGGCACCATCGACTGGAACCCAGTAGTCTCCGGGTTGGATGGCGAAACCATGCTGATTGCGTTCATACACCGCTTGATAACCCCCAGGTTCTTTCCTAATCACCGCCGATTGTTCCTCTAATAGAGTCTCCAACTTGAAC
>QLOJ01003685.1:0-23903 GCA_003313625.1 Tricholoma saponaceum | reverse complement strand
AAACTGGGTCGACAAACCGTGCTACGACGCCGCCGGTGGCGACTGAAGAGAGTCCCATTATTCAGGTGATTAGCACCTCCTCTGTTCTGCGATTTGAGCACAAATATATTATCCTAGGCCAGCCAAAGCGATCCGCCACCTCCAAGCTACGCAGGCAATTTCGACCTTTATGACATGGAATTACCTTTCCTCTCCAAAGTATACCTTCCGACAGGTGCCTCTAATCCCCAATACGAGGACCTATTTGATACGATTCTCACGTGTCAAGCCAAGGACGACAATACCGCCCAATTCTTCCTCGCTTCACCCACTGATGCAGGTGACACTTCTACCTTTGCGAGCCCTGATATCATGGACCCAATGGAGGAGTCTCCCTTCGACATTTCTATAGACTCAATCAAGCACCACGTGTCACTCTCACTCCCCAGCGACAAGCTTCCTTCCGTCGCGTTAGTCGGCCCTGCTGACAGCCCGGGAGTGTCAGCATCAATGACACTCGAAGATAATCATTGTGGCATCCAATCCTCTTCCGGTGTGTTCAAGCTCAAACGGGTATGGGCCAAGTATATGTCTGGCACTGGCTTCGTGGAGTTATTCGCAGGATACCTCTCATTCAACGTTTCGTATAGTGGAATATACAAGAGAAAAGGTCACGGGATGCACCAGAGCCATAAATGGTCATTCTGGGCCGTCAGAGCAAGAACGGGAGATGACGGAAAAGAAGTTGGCCTACGACCAATGCTACCTGTCTCCGTTGCTGCAAACGCTGGAACTCCGCCGACCCATCCGGCTGCAGCAACGGCAGGCCAGGCTAAGCCAGGAACAGCACAGCAGGTTGGCTATATCACGTCAATGTCTCTAGTCCGCCGCTAACAGCATAATCTTAGCAGTTGTTAGGAACTCCCAAATTTGTTGGCAATTTCAACCTTTACTCCATGTCCGACCTATTAGTAGAAGGACTCGTTCCAGAGGAGCCTTTCCCTTCACCAGAGGAGGTCTACAATGCTATAGCCAACGCTGACCCCAATATCACTGCGAAATGCCGCCTTGGAGCTCGACGTGGTGGTATGAGCGACCTCGGCTTTGGTGAGTCTGATTACGACGAGGCCGACTCCGAAGGTCAATTCCGAGGCACCACGATATGTGACCCTTTTGTGGAGCAGCCTTATGATGTGGTTATCACCTCCACCGAGGAAGAAGAATCACTCTCGTTCGCTGAAGATGAACTCGGTCAGTTTCCCACCCGGGACTCGGATCCTACGGGCCCAGGAATCACTGCACAAGTTACTCTCTCTGAGAGCGATCACCCCGGCGTGGTCTCGGCGTCAGGATATATTAAATTTGTGCGGGTTTGGGCGAAGCCAGGTGACGATGGGGAGCTCTTGGAAGTTTTTGAGGCGTATCTGAATCTGGATGTCAGCTTTGAACTTAGCTTCAAGTTGAGCGGCCATCGGTTCAACAGCCATAGCACGAAGGAGACACATGCGCTCGCATTTTGGGCCATCCGTTCTGGAAAGGGCGACGACTGGTTCTCCGAGGAGCCCCATTTCTGCTGAGTCGGAATTCTATAATCAGATTCTATGTAAAGCCTTATAATTACCTATTATGAAGCATGACTAGAATCATTGGATGTCGTAGGTGCCCGCCGAATTCGAGCTGCTAATGATGATGACAGTCACAGAAGAAATGTCTTGGTCCTCTGATGTCATCATTTAGTGCTAACTAACAATCGAGTCACAAAGGGACCCCTTTAAATTCTTCATCGCTTCTTCCTCACCAGCACTTTCCAACACTTGACTTATACTCCATTTTGAGGCACAATGCCTGTCGCCTATATCATCGATACAGTCTCCAAATCAAAATCCAAAACAAGGTTAACATCCCCTGTACGATCCACCAAATCCGCATATGTCAACGGACTCATACAAGAACGGGTTAGCCGCTCAAAGGAAAACACCCTTAGTGATGCGCTTTTCCCCGAGTACCACTATCTGAGTTCAAGCCCTGATCATTGGGTACGGCTCGTTCAGCAGGAATTGATATTCGAGGTACGCCGCAGGAGCCCTTGCTGTCAGCGCAAGTTAACTGAAAAGTTTCATGGATCTCAAGTGCTATAAACTTCTTGGAACTATGAACTGGCGATGCCCAGAACGGACAGGTGACGAGGATGATGACGACGAGCCACATTATTCGAACGTCGATAAATATGAAAAGGCAAAGAGAAGGTTTTACAATGACTTTCTCTCAAAGGAGAAGGACTCGTTCCTCCAACCTTGTTTGAGTGCTAGTCGTTCACGGTGAGTACTAGTCGTAACACTCAAGGACCCCTATTCGATCTACTTGTCATCTTGCTCATTTCTAATCGTAGAACGGTCTCAATGACACTCACTGCTGAAGACCTGCTGGACATGATAAACCCTGCTAATATCTCTTATTACTGTCTCCTCGTCCACGACGTTACATTTGACGATATGTGGCTTTTGATGGAGATATTGAAGGATTCAGACTCGGAGTCAGGTTTAGATGCTGCCAGTAGTATGACTGCTGCTGCTTCTGTACATCGTTGGGAGGCAATGGTAGTCCTCCTAACTGGCAACGCCGATGTCGCTGGCTGGCGGGATAACTTGGCTTCGGTGCCTGAGGCGTGTCGTGCCAAACTAGAGAAGTAAGCAGATGTCCTTACCGGTCCTCTCCCGCCTGGGTCCATTTAATTTAATTACTCGTTGCTTACTTTCCTATGAAGCATGCAGGACTGGAATAAATTACGCAACGCAGCTTCGGAATTCGAGGAGGCCTATATACTTGAACAAGAACGGGAGTATTATGCGATGCTGGAAAAAGAGGGGCTGGTGGTATCTCTTAAGACGCTGAACGAGAGGCTCCTAGTAACAAGCTTAAAATTATCTACCTTAGGCGTAGTTTTATACGCTTTGGGTTGTTGGCGTTGGCTGTGATACCTCATTCTCGAATCTCGACCTAGATAACACAGGGCGAGTTAAAAATGGGGAACACGAAACACCAATAATACGAGTCTCAATTCATTTTCTTCTTTGACTGGTGTGTCTTGCCCATCTCCATCGTCGTCAGTTCGTGCTTCTCCTTTGTCGGTGCCGATCTCCGCGTCGGCGGCGCTGTACTGGAGGTCAAGGCTTCCTGCATTGATTTATCATGTTTACATCACAACTGCAATCGCGAAATGATGTTATTCATGTTCTATTGCATGTGATCTTACCTGAACCCCCCGCACACATAGTCTCAAACCGCCATCCTTGAACATAAATAAACATATTTATTAGGCCGCATATTTGATTAGATGCTCAAGGGTGAACAAGGATTTTAACTGCAGGACCAGGTTCAAATATGTGCAGGGCTGTAAATTTGAAAATTTCTTACCTTGCGAGGCCTTGTCATCCAACAAAGTCCGGAAGCCTTTCCCGACGATGTCCTCCATTGCTATCTTGGATGTGATTAAGTCCTCGATACCGGCTATCTTCCTCGCAGCAACAGCTATGAGAACCTCTGGATGGCTTCTATCGTACGCTATCGAGCCTGTCGTAATAAAATCAATTGTGAGAATACCTGGACAAGGAAAATGGATCAAACCTATCAAGGTGATTTCCTTCGACACTAAGTGGTTCATTTCCATCTTTGGTAATTCATCCCAACTGGCAACGTTGACCACCGTCCCCCGCGGACGAACACTTGCGATAGCGGTGTCGATGCTCGTCTGCACACCCGCAGCATCGAACACAATGTCTACTCCAATACCCCCAGTTATGTGCAGCACTACTTCAGGTACATTATGATGCGTAGGATCCAAGGCGTAGGTGGCACCGTGCACGCCCGCCATCCGGCGCCGGAAGGTGGTTGGTTCAGATGAAATGATCGTTGAAAAAGGGTCAACGGATCTGGCACATATTACATTCGACGCGTGATAAATACAGTCATGTCACACACCTAAGTACTTTCAGGAGGAAAAGGCCAATCTGAAAATGAAATGGCTCAGGAGCCATCCAACATGATTGAGGTTCAGCCTACCGGGCCAGCTCCGACGATGAGCGCAGTCTTTCCTGGCTTGTATCCGGATCTCTCTACTGCATGCCAAGCGACCGCGAGCGGCTCGATGCAAGCGCCGACTTCCACTGGAAAGAGGGTTGGTTAGGAAGTACAGCTACAAAGTTGTTGGAAATGGCTCACATGGAATACCTTCCGGAAGAATATGTACGAATTGAACATCGATCGCGATGTACTCAGCAAGACCGTGACCGCCGCCCCATCCGCAGATACCCTGTCCCCAGTGGTCAACATAGTAATGACAAAGAACTGAAATCAAAACTCGCGATGTAATTTGCGGAGGGACATGTGTTTCTGTGTCCGGAAACACAGGCATAGCAGGTGTTCTTCATGCATGAGATGATCGGCTCGCTGACAGTGTCGTAAGGTAGAGTTGATATGTGAGCTGAGGAATGCACCTACATGACCACACGCTCGCCGATGCCCCATTTTGTCACATCTACACCAGGCCCTGCATTGACGATTATACCAGAGGATCTGGAGAACGCGATGGCGTATCAGTGCTAAAGAAACACTGTATTTACAATGAAGTGCTGACCCATGGCCCATGTTGGTGGGAAGTGTTTCCCCAGTCAACTCGTTAGGGACGGTCATTGTGGGGAATCTGACAGCAGGCGCCATGAATGCGGAGAGGTCAGTTCCGCATACTAAATATTATTTATCCCTGGTAAATCTCCTGATCATCGGTCACTGTCAAGAAACTTACATCCGTTCCTACAATTTCAAATAGCTTAAGGTAACAATGATCAGTAGAGCTTAGAAAAACGTACCAAACAACCTAGACCTGTCAGTCACAAGTGAAGTCTACTCAAGGATGAATAACTCGCCTTGATTTTCACTTGCCCATCCTTGGCTTCAGGTTCCTCGATATGTTCAATTCTAATGTCCTGTGGACCGTAGTATTGTACCGCCTTCATGCTATAATCTTCTGGTCAGATTCGTCGCAGAAAACAGCAAAATGGATGTAGTTGCCTTTGTTATTTAATGGGCGAAACGCGGGGGAAAATGCTAGACAGGCCCGAAAGTCCGAACTTTGAGGAAACAATTGATTACGGAGCAAAAACTTGGAAAATTCATGGAATGTGCCCGATGATAGCGCAGTAACGCCAAATATACAGAGAAAAAACTGAGTTCTTGTTTATTCGGAACGTGCTTGGAAGCACCTTTGTTCCCGTATGCTGCAGGCGTGCCTGAAAATCACTACTGGTAGGTGGTAGGTCAGCTGCCAGCAAGATGTGAACGGGAGTCTGGCCATGAGACGCTGTCTATAATCCTGATTTAGGTGAGAATGCCGAAGATCTCGCTCAAAGATGTGTTCCACATACAAAAAACGATTAAGGTTTGGTGCGGATGATAGGAAGCCCACAAATACGCCAGATAGGTGCCACTTAGATCGGTGAGTTGATCGCGGTAGGCAGTTTTTAGACAATGCTGTGATATGACATATGAAGTTGCAGGGACTCTTGGATCTTGGTAATCACGTTACTATCTTGCCGTGGAATCCACGGGAATTGGTAAGCTATGTCCGCGGTTAAGCCATTGCCAGATCTCTAAGCTGCAAAATTGAACGGTTGAAGATTGGCGAGAACCTCAAAGGAGTTCAGAATCCACACGTTCGATCTATGTTCTCCCGGGAGATCCATATCCACATGGGAGTCGGAAGACTTAAGCCGATTGTTTTTTCCCTTCCTTCTGTGGATCGCACAAGTGTGTTTTTTGAACCCAGTTCGTGGTAAGCAACTGTTAGCTAACACGAGGTCTCCTTTCTTCCCGAGCTGCGATTCTGCGATGATAGTCAACCTCGATACACAGTGCAACCTCCGAAAGTTCCGGACCTGCAAGACCCGCCGTCAAATCTTGCCCGAAATTTATTATAGCCGCTGACGAGGTGACCGGGAATTACCACCGCTTTTGGTGCCATCAATGAAGGCCATTTCCTTGCGCGGTTGGTCATATTTGTTCCGAGGATTGGGCTATGCAGATCAGGTGGTGAGTTGCTCAGGAGGGGTGCTCAAACGAAAAGATATGTGGAATCATAGATACGAAAGACAGCTTGAGAGATAACGAAGGAAAAGCCAGGTCACCGGTCTTTCGCATAGATCGAGGATCGAGGTTGGTCCACCACAGTTAAATATGCAAGGGGCATCATGTGAATGACGCAAACAACGAACGTGTCACCTCCAGCGCGCCCTTGTCATTTATTGAGCGAGCTGGAATATCTGGAGGGGTATGACTGCGGCAGTATACAGTAATCCGGAGGGTAAACAATCGTAAAGATGGTAAAAGTTTGCGTGTCATCAAATCTTCGTCGGCTGTGCTGGCGATCCAGAGCGCGCAGGCGGGGTTTGCAGTTATGCTCATAGCCAACATTGTCACTATTCCTGCGGAATAAACGCGGTAGGGGATAAAATGGAATGGCGAGCTTTCTGCTCAAGATGGAAAGAAGAGTGTTTAAGGACAACGATGGTCGGATCATCATACTTGAGCGATAGGTACCCTCATCCACAAGGTAACCAATTACAGCCATTCCCATCATGACATCAGGGAATGTAGGGTTTCCAATGTACATGCTTGGCCTTAAGTGGTGCGTGGAAGCACATGAGCATGTTTGTTGCGTTGTAGTTTGATGGTCGTCATGGTAGAAGGCTGTTGGAATTGGCGCGGAAGAGCCTGAGGAAGATTCAAAAATATACGTCTCTACACGGGAGAGGGAGCGAGGTGATGGGACGGAGGTCCATCGCGGAGTCATCAACGTGAAGGAGGCTCTGTTGCGTTTAGAATGCAGGAGCTGTGACATTTGCATTCATATATTAGCATGACGTATACCACGTCTGAGACCTAAAGCTCCCTTCCTCTAACCAAAAATATGAACCAATGAAAATTGTCTGCTCACGGGTAAAATTGCAGATTGGATCTCGAAACTGCTATAGCCTATAAGCACATCTGGATTCCTAGTCTGAGTAATGGCGAGGAGGGATCACAGTCCAGAAGATGGGTGTTATCATGGAAAATTATTCGGATGACTCGGAAAGCGTATTGCGGCTTGGTTCGTCTGCAGGGCTTCCTGCAGGGAGAACCAATATTAGCTCGTACTTGTGTATAGAAAGATAGTTGATTGCCTTGGTTTATGTGGTTGAAGCTTTGAAGGCCTAAGCTTGAGTATCAAGCACTACGGTGTTGAGACAGCTCGCTCCCATGATCCTCTGACCTAGATGTAGACATTGTTATAATCGCATACTTAGAACTCGCCCAAAATTTGAGAGTTGTTCAACAAGTTGATTCCTGCCCGTCGGCTATCAGAACGGCTGTGCTCGGTACCGCCATCAATCTACAAGCTATTTTCAGAACGATCATATTGACTGTCGAGGGAATGAAGATGACCCTGGTTTCGTTGTGATGCTCTGCTGTACTATGGTAACATACAGGGTCAATACAGGGTTCTTTGAATGCCAACTTAGTACCGCCCACGGGCCAAGAGGCACTACGAAGATGCCCCATATATTTTCAGAGTCAGTCTGCACACCTTTTCAAAGATCCCGCTCCAGAACGACTCACGGCGGTAACTTGACCGCAGTAAGCGTATAACCTTCACATCATGACGACTCGGACGACGAGGGCGATTCCAGCTGCTCAGTCGAGTGGTGCGCTTCAGGCGGTCCATCGGGGGCTGAAACTTGGTTCCCACGGTGCAATTTGGATGAATTCAATTGGCCCAAAGGAACTACTCATTGAAGTTCTAAATTTCAAGTTGGAATTCCACACTTCGGAAAGCTGTACCATCATTTTGCTATAAAATGGCCTCCCGACGCTGCTACAAATCATCATGATCAGAGCTGGTCTCTTATCAACATTTGATCAAGTCTCACGAGTCACGACATCCTCACGCCGACAACTCTTCTAATCTATACATACTCCCCTCACTATGCGTTCAGATCTGACGTTCCTCTTCGCATTTATTGCCATTATTTGTACCTCCGTCATTCCTGCGATTGCCGCACCTGTGTTTGGCGACTCCCTTCAGCAGTTGGAGGTACGTGAATCTGGTTTCTTCTACAGAGAGTCAGACCAATCTGCCCACACTCGCATTTTAGGTCCGAGATGCAAACGAAATGATCAACGACATGCGCAGAAGGTGAGTATTTCTTTTATGTTCCATCATGAAGCATGACTGAAGTTGACCTTAACAAGGGGCGTTACGGATGATGGACGTCCCCAACTCGTGAAACGTATCATGCTGTATGTGACCTCATAGGGGCAAGGATAAACCTACTAATTCAATATTACTTCAGAACGGAGATGAGACGGTCGCCGGTGCGTCTTCAAGGGCAATTGAAACATCGTAATACCGTACTCATTTTTTTATTACAGCCACCTCCTCCACCTACCCCAGAGTCCGCATCGCTAGCAGGAGACGCTGATGGTGACGCCGGAAAGCCCCAGTCAACCCAGGGGCCTACTCTAGACCTTAGTGAACTGCCCCATAAAAAGAGCTGGAGGGCGAGAGCCAAGGAATTATGGACCAAGGCGAGGGCAAAAGCCGGCCGCAAATGATAAATCACAGAGAACTCTTACAGGAGACACCCATATTTACTGTCGACATTGTTTCCCGGATTCACACTTTTGTGATGTATAATTCAATACCAAGGAGTTATTGAAAAGAATTCTGTTGTCACATATTGGCAGCGTTCCTGTAAGTGTTTCTGGGCGTCTTGCCGCCCTTCGGCCCATTCTGGTATGCACATGGTTCGGGAGCGAAATATTCCAACATTAGAAATCAATGAGGCACGAGTATGTTCCTTTGTCAACCCCGGCGTGATTCCCCATACGAACTTTGTCTTGACCATTAGTAAGAAGTTCTCGCAATTCACTTTGCCAAAGCACAGAAGATAGCAACCAATAAAACGATCGGTTAAACAGGTAAACCCACTGGCTGCATCTACTACTGACTACACGCTCCGTGCGACTGGATAAAGGAAAGAAAGCACCGAGGTACCCTGAAGACGGAACAATCTAAATAACAAAAGACTGCACTTGAAAGTCAATCCCCAAACTCCCCTCAGCGCCGGGTAGGTTATAGTCGTTCATGGTCTACGGACCCTCCACCATCTTCCTTCCCACCCTCACCTATGATTTTCCCTTCCTGACTTGAAATGACTTTGGCTGCCGTTGTAATCCAATGAACAGTTGTCAGTCTGCGTAGCAAAACTGGCCAGTACTAGTATATGCACATAGATAAGAAGATAATACCAAAGGAACGACTGCCGTACATAGGATAAGGCAGCAACATACCTTACGAGCCATGATATTTAGTGCACAGTACGCCACCAACCACGAATGGCCGCCCCAGCCAAATGTCACTTGAATCCACCGCAACGAATATTACAAACAGAATCTGATCAATACTTTTTGTTAGAGTTGGTAGGTCTAGGGCCAGGTTCCTCGCGAGATTCATGCGACATGGTGGCGATTTGGCCGTTCCAGCGCAACGCCCTCCCTCCCGTTGTATTTCCTATTCACTGGAATGTGGTTTTCCAAATCCCCATGCCTGTACTGCGTGGATGGAAAATAATTTCGACATCCTCAAAACCAGTCACGAAATCCGAGAGCGCAAGAAGTCGAGCCTACTATTAGCGTGATTGACGTTGGAAGCCATTGCAGCCAGACAGCGCATACCGGAATATGGGGTGGCTTGCCAACCGTTTAACGCAACGTAGATGTGGCCATGATGTCATTATCCGTAGCTTTGAAAGGGTGACAGCCCAGCATGCCGCAACTGCAGTTGTTTGGCTCAACAGCTTCCGAGTCTGCGATTGTGATCTTATGTGAATGATATTCCCACGGTCGAATGCCTTTACCTTGCGGCACCGTGACACCGAAGGCTGACAGGATCACAGCAAGCTGCCCCATGACGAATATGGGTTTTATGATACAAGGATATCACTGCTTGGTGCAATGTGTGATCTGCTGGCGTCTTTAAGCTGTGTACGATAATAGTGCTGTTGAAGTTCGGACCCTTCTTTCCACCAACTTCGACTCGGAGGCTTGAGACATCTTTCATGAATACGGCTGCATTCCCGGTGCTCTTCACACAATATCCTATGAATCGAGACCTTGAAGCTGGAATTAATGGCCAAGTTTTAGCCTGTCCACCAAATCCAGATCGCGCACTGTTGTCCTCTCTTGCTGCTCAAATTTCCGAAATGGATACCAATATTCACGAGCTGTTGAGGTTCATAAGGCAGCTTGGTACGTCAAAGGATTTCTCAGTGGTAAACTCGTACGTACCCTAAACAATCTGGCGATGTAAGTTAATGAACGATTCTTGTTGATAGCCTAGTTGCTCTTGCAGAAGCAATCTGGTCAAAGGCGAAACTTATACGGGAGGATATGAAGAAATTTTCTGTTCCACAGCATATGGTCCGCACGTTTATCATGGAACCACCTTGTGTTCTAATTATCTCCTCGCCTGCAGAGGTCGAAGGGATTATTGAACCCGGCACTTTACAAGATCTCGAAGGACTTCCTCCTCTCACTGACCGCATTTCAGAAAGCTCAGAAAGCTTGTACCGAAGCATTGTCTCAACGCGACCAACTAACCACTGAATATGACCATAAAGATGACCAGACGTTGTGTTCTAAGTAATTTCCATAAATTCTCCTGTGATCATCTACGTGACGCATTGCAGATCGGACGAGTCTAACACAACCACGATAGTACCCGACTTGGAAAATATATCGAAGGAGATCGATGCTTTAGTTATTGAAGTGACAGGTCAGTGCACTACCGTGTTCGTCCGTTATTGGGCTAACATTCTGATCAGACGAGATCCGTGCGCACGAATCCTTGAACAAATGCCTTCATATGTTTATCTTAATCATCTTTGGGTTGTTCGGTTTGGGCCTTCTGGGTGCTTTTGTTTATGTGAGCACCAATATTTTAGTTCTGAATCTTTTGATGCTTTGTCTGATGTGTCTACACGACCGCGACGCTAGACGTTCATTCATTAGACTTTCTGCCAGTAATTTTACAGTCTCTCAGATATTATTTTTTTCTTCTATCTGAAACCATGTCATGCGCGAGAGTCAACTCGTATGGATATTCTTCCTCCTTATCATGATGTTCGTTTCAAAAGTCCTAATACTAACTTCAATCTTCAATTGAGTCGTACTGGTATTCTGGCACTCATTAACAGCCTGATTAGTACGGCTTTATAATAGCTGTAGCATCTTTATAAGCTAGTTTTGCGGCCCAGAAGCTATCTTACCACAATTTTCTCGTTAAGTACTGGTACCCGGGTTCCACTACTGTCAGCACGCGGTGTTTGAAAACCTATTTCTCACGGGGAGCGGCTAATGTCCGAAGGTCTGAGTCAATTGCCATGCCACTTCCTTTCTACTAGTAGTGGTGCCTAGTACTGCAATCATTGCAAATGGCGTAATCTAAGGCTACTAGCGCCTTGAAACTATTCACACAATTGATGCTGTTGACCTTCGAGATTCGGACTTCTACCATCTAATCCCTTCTTCCTTCAAGTTCCGAACTTGAGCACATCTTCGAAATCATAGCTGCGATACTCTGTACCAAAGACCATATGGATCAAGATCTCATTCCAGCACAGCCCCAACCTTCCTCGTCAACTCTAATACGCGCACGGTTTTTATCTCTTCAGTCTTCCCTTCGTCTCAGGATCACCAAAATCAACGGTAATATCCAAGGATTGATCGAGCTCACAGACCAGCTTCGTACACCAAAGGATTTCGTAGCAGTAAATTCCACGTAAGTTCCAAAATAACTTTCTGTTGATGTGATATATGTTATTGACCGTACCTTGTCGTTGATACTAGAGGTGCTCTCGCGCTGCGAGTTGTGCAATCCACCTCGGCACTGGCCAAGGAAGCGCGGGAGGACCTGAAGAAGCTTTTCGAGGCCCCATTTTCTGTGCGCGTTTTTTTGGTTTGGAACCACGTGCTACTCACATTATTACTTGCAGCAGTATCGAAGATACGCTCTTGACAGAATCACAAAGGAATTCCTGTATTCTCTAACCGCCTTTCAAAAAGCTCATCAAGCTTTTGCTGAAGCCATGCAAGGAGGCGATTCAGTCACTGGAGATGACCAGACGTAATTGCCTCAAATCATCATGTATCTGTTCCGCTGCTCATTCACGTTCTACAGATCAGATGGTGACTCTTCGGAACTTGATGTGGCTGGCATAGTATTCGAGCCTCAGACTTTCCCGCGCGATTTTGTGAGGAACAGGAACTCTTCTCAGGAACATGAGGGTGACGTTCTGAGAGTTGAGGAGGCATTACCCGAGATGGCAGAGATGTTGGAGGGGCTGGACGCTTTGGCTGAGGAGGTGACAGGTCAGTACACCACTTCTTTTCCATCATTCTTGGTTTGTTTCCTTCACCACTGATATGCTGGAAAGAGGAGATCCGTCCCCGAGAAACCCTTGAACGCGTGGTTTTGTTTGTTGCCTTGGTCATTTGTGGGTTAGGGTTCTTGTATGACACCGTATTCTTGGTTATCTTTGTACAGCTAATCATTGGGAAGAATCGATAGACAAAGTCTATAAATGCGACAATCATGGCATTTTGGAGTGATGCGGATATGACTCGATTAGACAAGTCTATCGATTTTGTGCATCTTGCTTCGCATTTTCTTTGTTCAAATGGTCCTATGTAACGAAATTGTCACACCAGTTCAGTGTTGCTGCCATGTTGGAAGACGACGACTTAGGTCCCCATCCTCTCTGTCTTGGAATCCTGTCTTGGAATCTATGCCTAAGTCGACGTCGCTCCTCTTGTCACAGTCGGACCGCTTCATCCTTTGGGCGGCGGTCCTCATGCCTACCGCCCCAATTTCGTTTTTCTCCTCTCTCATCCGTTCAAAATTATAACATAACTGCTCTAGGCGAATATTGTCCCGTCTCGAATTATGAGTGACCGTCGTTTTCTCGCTGTCACAACGAAATATTGGAACATCGAAAGCAGTAATCATGATGATTGTGAGTTCTGTTTACTAGTAGTACCACAGGCAACGAGGTCTACGCCATCGACCTACATCACCAAGCCAGCTTATTCGTGTCTCCCCTCGGTAGTGGGTGGAGAACACGCATCATCACTTTGCATTCGCTGATATCGTTGCGCTGCGTTTCCCACCACACTGCTCTGGAGGCTCCTGGACAACCGCATGAGCCCTATGTAGAATTTCGAGCATATTTTGGCGAGTGAGCGAGTTTCGTAGGGCTGGCGTTCCGCAGAAGCAAGTTTTGATCAGATCACGGACGAAAGGGACGAAATCATCCCAGTAGGGGGTAAACTTGCTGATAATAGATGATTCCGCAGATGTCATGTGGTAAATCTTCAGACGGCCGAGCTCTCGTAAGTCTTTCGTCGTAGACCAGTCGTGAAACGGAATATTCGTGGCAGTGAACTTCGAGTCTGAGCACACCAAGTCTGGACCTTTCGTGAACGTGCAGATGAACAGGATGACATAGAGGATAGACTCTAGGTCGTGACGAGGTTTATGCGTGAACGTTGATTTATTGCTAAGGAGGCATTCGATTGCCATGAATGGCGGAGTTCCCTAGGGTTCAATTGTCGCCAATAACTTCCGAGTTATTTATAGAAGAACCGACTGTTAGGAATCCATTACTTGCTGATATATCGTCATCCTTGTCAGTCGTCGCACCAGCAAATTCAAAATCAATAAGAAGTCCTGCAGCGCCTGACCAATCTGTCGACCTATTTAACAGGATATTGCCTAGGCTTATATCGTGATGCAAAACATTGAGCTCGTTGCTTAGATATTGATGAGCTACGATTTCGGTAGGGTGAGCTCGGTCAAAATGGTAGATTAATTAACCAACACACCTGTAATTACACATATCATTGCCCAGATGAACTCCTTTTTGGATCGGAAAGAGGTAATCGGCTCGCCAACTGGGGAGGTAACAAGACGGCGGTGAACGCGTCTTTTCCCGCGCTGGCCGAGTTCCCATTCCCCGCGACAGATTCCAGTACTGTCCCTCACACCATCAATCACAACGTCGCCACCGCAGATCAATTTCGGAACAAAATCCTTGATAGCTTTATGATCACGAATCTTTTGTAGATGCTCGACCTCTGACTCGAGATATTTTTCCTGCGTCCAAGAGTTCTTGACAACAAAGCGGCGGGTACCATCGCAGGTCACTATCCAGACCTTGGTTCCTCGACCAATGAGAGGCTTCGATAAGTAAATGCACTGAAGGACCTCGAAATATTGTTCGTCAACGATGATGGCAAGAGGTTCACCGCTATCGGGGTCGCATTGGATATGCGGGTCAAGCCCGATATCAGAATGGCTTCCAAACATGAGAAACGCCAAGATAGTAAGGAAAAGAACGCAGTTTTCCCGTCCGCCTGATAGTAAATCCATTTCCGAAAGACGAATTTGACCTTCTCGATCTGTTAACGTGAACGAAAACATCCCGGAGCCAGTGATAGAAAGCGCAGGGACGAAGCGGCGATTGGATTGACAAAGGAACATCAAATAAGATTTGGCATTGATCGAGTTATATGTCTCTAGGGGAAGCCTCCTTTGCGGAGTGACCTCGCCAATTGTCCGAACAAAGCGCCAGTCCAACAACACCCCTGGCGAGTTCACGAAGCCCTTGTAATGAATCATGTCAAGAAGGACTAGGTTAGGATTCCCGTTAACAGATGGATGCCAGGGCTGCATGCTGCAGTGCCAGCGCCGGTCGCATTGGCGACAGTACACCATGCCCATGGCGTCACCCAGCCAGTTCAGCCATAAACCCATGCCCACTTCAGTAAGAGACGTTAGGGGTGACTGGAACCTGTTGAGCTCTTTATCCCATACACCATTCTTCACCAATTCCTCGAAGAGATGATCATCGATTGGGAACGGCAAAGAAGTTGTGGGAAATAGGCGATAAATAAACGCATGAGTTGTAGTTATGATGTTCCCATCCAACTGTTTGTCGAGTGATTCTGCCAGCGCTCCAGGGCGAGTATGATCACCATGCCCAAGGGGCTGGTCATCAATTGAGAAAGTGGATTCACCGTGCTGCCGCGGAAACGCATGATTGGCGAATAGAATATCTGGTATAGCGGTGACAGATTGGGTGGGTGGTGCATATGTCCCATAATAGCTCGTATAGCGACCTGTATTTTGAAGCATATCGAAATACCGAGCCTCCGAGTGAGGCATGACGTTGGAGTAGGAATCATATGAGTGGCTAGAGCTGATGTTGTTCAACTGCGCGAGCACCATTGACGCAAATGCTTGTCTGTCCAGTTCGTCGGGTCCGAACCACATCATCCGTATGAGGCAGAGTCTGAACGTTATTGAACGACGATCAAAAGATAGATGTGATGTAGATGGTGGGTGTTCGAGTTGAAGGGAGAAACGCCATAAATATGCCACCTAACATTCCCATGCCACGTAGCACTAAGTTCTTGACTCTTGATTGAACATCGGTCCATCTCGATTTGTCTCGATATTTGACTGGTAGCACTGCAGTTATGTTCAGATGACCGGGGATTCAAATTTCTGGACAGATCAGAACACGAGGCCAAATTCAAGTTCATACGGCATACCTATTAGTATTAGGTAAGCCCACCGTATTAACATTCATCATGATCGTCAGCTTCTGCCAGTGACTGTAGTGAATGTTTCGACAACCCAACAAGGTCTGGAAATGCACGAACGAGGGCTGTGCGAAGATTACACCCCTTCCATGTCTTATAAACCTCGCGACGTGATTGGCAGCAGGGCGAAATACGAGTCTGATTGATCTTGGAGATGGGCCAGGATCATGATGCACTAGCACGGGTTGCTGTTGGGAAAGATTTCTATGACCATTGGACTGCTTTGTGTGATTCTCCATCATCCTTGTGACTCGACGAGTAGATAAACTACAACACTTTGAATTGTGGTAGCGAAAAGGGCAAAGCAATTTTTCAATCAAACTAAAACCGGAAAGTATTGTCCGTGCCTTCTGAGCACAGGCCGCATCTATCCAGACTAACTCTCCTAAAGAATGATGTTACATCCCATATCAGATCCAGAACATGATTCATCTATGGGCACCTTACTGCAATGTTGCCTCCAATTACGCAAAGGTGGTCTCAGTGATTGTCGTCAATCAAGGACAATGGAATTAGATCTTTGCAATTGCCAAAAACTAGAACGTAAGGCCTCGAAGGGAAGCCAGAGAACATTCCAAAGCGGTACAAAGATGAGGAAGTTGGGGTAGTAAGGGCGGTATAATCAGAAGCAGTAAGGATGTTGATGGTAATGAAATAACACAGGATTTTCCGTGTCGGAGCGCCAGAAAATAGCGCAATGGTGACTCTAAACCCTGGATAGCCCTGGCATGGAGAATCACGTAGTACGAGTGGACATCGATATCCAACAGTAAGAAGCCGAAGGTTCTAAATCCATTGATCACCGTGATCGGCCGCAAAGACTCGAGAATCGAATCCGACTGAACTTTAAAATTTCCACTTCATTTATGCCATCATCATGCATCCTGCCTTTGATTTACCTTTTGGGTATATATCGCTCCAACTGTCTGTAGCAATGCATCCCTTCGCCACGTTTGATTCTTTCTTCTTAGGCATGTCCAGTGGACGACGGCCACCTTACAACCATCGACATTCGACCACTGCCTCGAAACGGTCAGGGTATAACGTACTGCCTTCGGATATTTGACAACTCCATCAGCAACATTGGATTGTATCCATGCGCATATAAATAACGTGTCTTTATACCCACCACGATTTATTCGTTTCCACTTTCGGGGGTGAAATGCTCACCGCAAAATCTTTTGTTGGTGCCCTACTTTTCGCTTTGCTGAATGCAAGCTCTTCCCTCGCCTTGGTCCCGTTGTCGAACGCGGGAGGAGGAAACATACTGACGACCCCCAGCAAGTACATTGTTGAGCTTGAAAACCTTTCAGTTTTGCCAACGAAGCGTTCCCCGGCTGATACTGTGAGCAATTCATATATTTTATTTTTCAGACTAGTCGTGAAACCTTGCATCAGCCCCACAAATATCTTTATGCATCTCTAAGAAAGCGTGACGTTGGCTTCGAAGTTCATAGGGAGTTCAATGCCGATGGTTTGTTCATAGGAGTATCTCTGAGTCTTCACGTAAGTGGTGCCCTTGAGATTTACATCCATCGAAGCTGATTTTCACTTCAGAATCCCGAGGTACGTAGAGAGCAAAAGGTGATCTCCTCTCGCTCATGCCGTCTCGTAGCATGCAACCGTGGTACGGAATACACCGGGAGTCCGAGCCGTCCGCCCAGCCCGAACATTCTTTCCTTACCAGTTCGTGCTTATTTTCAAAGCGTGATCCGAGCTAATAAGAATCTTCAGATTAAAGAGCACACCCCTTGCGAGAGGAGTGGGATCGGGAATTCCGTCAGATACGCAGCCGACTCATGTTATGACTGTAAGTACGGTCCTTTGAGTTGTAGTTCTAATCATTCACGCCTTCCCGCAGGGCGTCGACAAGCTTCATGCCCAGAATATAACTGGTAAAGGCATAAAAATAGGAATGTACGTGTTTTCATCCTTCCACATTCCTTCCATGCTCTGACGCTTTCGTGATAGCATCGATACTGGTTTGTGGTTGCTTTATTCAAGGATAGAAAACTTTACGATGTGTTTTTATTAGGCATCGACTACACTCACCCTGCACTTGGGGGCGGATTCGGCCCAGGATTCAAGGTTATTGGTGGTTTTGATTTTGTTGGCGACAATTACAACGGTAGGTCGACTTGCTCGTACTCCTTTTGTTATTGAGACTCAAGAAACAAAACAGGTGCGAATACACCAGTCTCGGATAAAGATCCTTTAGATCAATGTGTTGGTAAGCAACTAGATATGAACATTGTCATTCCTTTCTGATTGCCTAGATTCTCAGGACACGGAACCCATGTCGCCGTGAGTCAACTCGAGAACATTGTTTTACACGTACAAACGACATTTCGCAGGGAATTATTGGCGCCAGCCTTCCCAACAAATTCAACATCAGCGGAGTCGCTTTTGACGCATCTTTGTCTGCTTACAGAATCTTTGGCTGCAGTGGTGGTGCTAGTGACGATGGTGTGTTTCTCTGTTGTAGGGTTGATGTTTCTTTCCTGAGCAACTTTTGCAGTTATCCTGGAGGCACTCCTGAGAGGCGCCAAAGATGGACAACATATCTTGACATTGTCATTAGGTGGTGCCGATGGCTGGACAGAATCTTCTACTTCCGTGTTAGCTAGCAGACTTGTGGACTCGGGGATAATTGTTACCATATCTGCTGGGAATGATGTAAGAGGATTTCACTTCTCCAAGACGCTTGCTTATTATACACAAAGGGTACATCCGGTGCTTGGTATACATCCGGCCCTGCAAATGGAATCGACGTCATCTCCGTGGCTAGCGTAGATAAGTAAGTTTGCTTTACTTGTCATTATCTTCGAGTTCTTGAACTTTTCAATAGCACCGAATTTCCAGTGGCAACCGCTACAGTTAGCGGTGTTGTTCACGATCCCATCGTCTACCTTACGATTTCCCCCTTCAATGTCACCGGAGCATTACCGATATTCGCTACGTCTAACGATACTACCATCGAAGGTGACGCTTGTAATCCCCTACCTGATAGCACTCCAAATCTCTCCCGATACCTTACCTTGATTCGTCGGGGAAATTGTCCTGTTGTGAGTGTTTTTGCCCATTCTTTTACCCTATTTCAAGCTCACGAACGATCCAGGTCCAAAAACTCACTAATGCAGCGGCCAAAGGCGGCAAAGTATTCTTTGTCTATGAGTATGGGTGTTTTGCCCTTATTATAATCTGCGTTGCTGATACTCTTTTCAGTAATGGATCTGGCTTTGATGGCTCGGCAGTGGGCCACTTCACCGCGGCTATAATATCGTCTGCAGACGGCGAATTTGTAAGTTACACTACCTTGTGGTGCCTTGAACTTGATCTCATTGATTTCTATCATAGCTCGTTTCCCAATTTAAGAAAAATGCTGCAGTCAAGGTCTCGTTCTCTCAGAAGAACCTTACCCAATTCAAGGCTCCCGCCGGAGGTCTCATATCAAAGTTTTCAAGGTCTTTCAACTGTTCCATCTAATTATCTCTTGGATGCTGACATGTACGCTCGCTAGCTATGGCCCGTCAAATGATTTCTTCTTCAAACCTGCTGTCGCCGCGCCAGGAGGCAATATTGTATCAACATTGCCAATCAAGCTTGGTGCCTTCGGTCTCGAGTCTGGTACTTCAATGGCATGCCCTTTTGCAGCAGGCAGTGCAGCACTTCTCTTGGCAGCCAAAGGACACTCGACTGTCGTTGCGAAGGGGGCGAAGGACCTATTTGAGACCACGGCACGATGGGTTCCATCGAGTTTCACTGGGGGTGATCCGCTCCAGACGGCAGCTCAGCAGGGTGCAGGGCTGATCAACGTCTTCGATGCTGTCCATGCTACGACCATCGTATCGCCAGGAGAGCTTATTCTCAATGATACCGCGCATTTTAAGAGCCAGTGAGAATTCATACTCTTGTCGTTTGTTCCGAAAGGCTAATGGGCTTACCCGCAGACAAAATTTCACGGTGAAGAATACTGCTACGGTGGCAAAGACATACGTTCTCAGCCATGTGCCTGCTGGGACTGCCATCACCATCAAGCCCGTAAGTACACATCCGATATTTGGCTTGACCAGCTTATCAGCGAACATCAGGGCACGATCTTCCCCGCCCGCGGCCCAGTCCCCCTTTCGAATGACGCTGCGTCAGTCTCATTCAGTCAGACAACGTTCACCGTCCAGCCTGGCAAAAGCCAAACCATCACAGCTCAGTTCAGTCTTCCAAAGGGCGACCCATCCACCTTCCCCCTCTTCTCAGGTTTCGTCCAGATCGCCAGCGGGACTGAGAAGCTGCATGTGACATACATCGGCCTCGCGGCATCACTGAAAGACAAGCAAGTCATCGATAACACGGCTACGTTTTTCAATACGACGCTTCCTGTTTTACTCGACTCCAACGGGAATGTCCAAACAGGACGACAGAAGTATACGTTCAAAGGTAATGATTTCCCTGCACTCCTGTTCCGGTATGTACGGAATACGACCTTTAGTGAAAACCTGACTTTGAAGTCTATTTGACTCTATAGTTTGGCATTCGGGTCGCCTACAGTCCGAGTGGATCTTGTGGACGCAAACATCAATACCACTGGAACTCTTAACACACGTACAGAGGAAGTTCGCCGTTCTGTATCTACATTCTCGGAGATCCGCAAGCGTGGTTCCTTCAGCAATGTCAAGGTTGTTGGGCTGCTAGACCAATTCGACTTCTTGAGTCGGAACGACGAGGTATGTGTGTTTACGCGTTAGTATCCATCTGTTTTTGTGGTCTAAAAACAATATCAGCTCAGCGACAATGAATTCAATGCCCTAAACCTCACATCAACGTTTATGAATGGTAGTCAGATACCAAATGGTTCATTCCGGGTTCTTCTGCGCGCTTTACGAGTCACGGGTGATCCTACGCAGGAAAAGGATTATGACAGTTTTTTGAGTCCAATCCTGGATATTGCTAATATGAATAGGACCTCGGCGTAAGTAGAACGTAGATTTGCCATCACATATGACTCTCTGTTCGAACTTTGCTGTCTAATATATCAATATGTATGACCGGAATATATATATATACGCTCAATAAGTTTAACAAAGGTATCCTACAGTACCTGCATAACAGTCGTCAAGCAGCAGCCACATAGGGAGGATCGCGAACCAAGGCAGGCAAAATGTACACTATCCAAGTCGTCAGCATGGGGGTGACCAAGCTGAGCAATAGCTGCTTTTCGAGAATCAGGACTATATATAACCCTTGCGCTGAACATCTTGCTCTCCCCCGGCTCGGAGGGTAAGGGTCAAAAGTGTAATCCTCACAATTACCGACCGACGGGCACCAAGGGCCATCACCGGCCCCTCGTACCCCACCCCGAATCACTCTGCCTCCTACCAAACCCCGAGCTTGAACTAGACGATGGTTGATGCCGATCCCTAGGCGAATAATAATCCTCATCCCGAGTATTTGGCCTGCTGCTGCTCGGTATACGATCCCTATCCCTCTCCCTCTCCCTGTCAAACGACGCGGACCGCGGCGGCGGAGGATGAGAATTATGCAAGCCATTTGTATTTATGCTTAAACTCGGATTGGCAGCAGCAGCAGCAGCCGATACGTTCGAACGCATCATCTGCGCCATGAGCGACATATCAAGCGGGGTCATGGGGGATTGCGATGGTACGGGGGCCGGTAGCTGGTGTTGGGAGTACTGCTGGTATGGGGAGTTGAGACTGCTGGGGAAGGTGAACGGCTGACCTGGCGAAGGGAGCTGGGAGACGGAGAAGTTCACGCTGCCGTTGGACTGGAAAGAGTTGGAGGACTGGGACTGGGACTGAGACTGGGGGCCTAGCGTCAGAGGTGGTGGGGGGATGCGGTTCTGTGTGGAATTTTGGGTGGCGAGTTTGGCGGCGCGGAGGGCGGCCATGCGGTCTGGGACGGCACTGGTGCTGGTGATGGTGCTGGTGCTGATGCTGGAGTTGGGGGTTGAGATGGTCGTTGAAGAGGTAGAGGCGGCATTGTTTTGGGGGATGTGGTTTCTGGGTGCGCTGGGAGTGGGCTTGGGAGTGGGCTTGGGAGTGGGCTTGGGAGTGGATGATTTCTTGACTTTGGGTTTCCCATCTTCATCGTCGCTAACCGACGTGCGTTTCCTCTTTTCCGATCCCGATCCCGATCCCGATCCAGCAGCACCTCCCTTATCACCCACAACAGCCTTCCCCTTTGCATTCCTCACGAAATCCAACATCGTCTTTGCCACACGATCGTTCATCCTAATATCCACATGCGTATCTCGCACATCAGCCCTCATATCCCCAATCGCACCAGCAAGCTGGGCCCTACTCATACGATCCTTATGCACCGCGACCAACAAACTGATCATCACGAACTCGATCGGGGAGATCTTCGCCGGGTTCTTGAATACTTTATTCAGCTTCTTGTCCAGCACGAGCTCCGAGAACACCTTGAATCCATCTTGTACTTTCGTGCGGAAGGAATCTGAGAACTCGATGTCCTCGGAGAGCCATTTTTCCAACTTGACGATGGTACCGACGTTTTTGAGTGTGTTGTAGGATTCGATGCAGTATACTGCTTGGGCGAGGCAACGGAAGTCGCCCCCGCGGCTTCGGTCCCATTCGAGTGCTTCGCCGGCAAGAGCACCTTCTTCTTTGAGGAATTTGGCTTGCAGTTCGCGAACGAAGCTGGCGCGGGGGGTGTTGATGACTTGAAGTTTTTCTGTGAAAAAGAGATGGGTCATAGATGGAATGATGGGGGAGGTGGATACTGACCTGCTGGCGTGAGTGCCATTCCGAGTTGAACACGCTGGAGAGGATATAAAACGCATTAGCGATTGAGATAGGTAATAGAATGGTATCTACCTGGAAGATCTCGCGCTCATCACTATCGGTGATGTCATGATACTCCACACACACGATTTGCTTGTTTGCAAATAGGCGACGGTATCTCTCGGGGAGAATTTTTTTGGGTCGTGAGGGTCTGTTCCCAGATGAGACGTCTTTATACCATAGCCGTTCACCTGTTAGACTGGGGTTCGGTCATTATTCCGTAGAGGAAGACGTGTGCCTAACCAGACTTACGGGTCTTTGTCTAGGTAAGAGTAGTAGAGGCAGATTAGTAGGGTTGTAGACGACGCAGAAGAATTGACCAACGGGGAATCTATAATCAAGTGAGTAAATGGCGCAATACAAAAGATAACATAACATAACATACCAGACCATCCATGAATCTGGGTGGGTGAATTGACAAGGTAAGAATTGATATATAGAAGGGGGATCAAGGTTACGGACCTATGAATGGAAGTCAATCGTTGCTTCCCGTCTATGCATGTCTTCGTTTCCGAACCATCCTCGAATGAATTCACAGCTAGTGTAGCGGACATCACAAGATGAATCAGCAACCCAACTGACGCCCAGGATCGACAAGCCTCACCAAAAATCACCGGTGGTATGTAGAAATTGCGAAAAACGGAATCGATGATCCCAATCTGCTTCGTCTCCGGCCACACGACGTCTATTATAAGCGTCCCATCAATCGGTTTGGCGCTCATGTCCAAAAATCAACATTGAGATACGGTACCTCGCTGATACTCTGGCTCTAGATTGATATCACAACTATGTATCTGATCTGTAACAGGCTCTTTAAGTAACGTAAAAAACACCAGAAAAGTCGTGAATCCTTACCATACAACGCCTGTGCGGTGTATGTGGTGGCACGAGGAACCTTGAGGGCATTTCTGATCCTGTAGCCTCCGTCCTTGGCCGTTTTTGGGCCAGTTTTCTTCTTTGGTTTTTCTTTATACTCGTCTGCGGAATCGAGGTCTGTAAGATCCGAGTAGTCGTCGTCAGAGTTCATCGTGTTGGATGGTGGGCGGGAAGGAAAGGCAGAACTTGTTGGAATAAACAATTATCAACAACACTTGAATGCCACTTCCACTACCATGAATGGCGACCAGTATACGACGCCAGCAAATAGATCACAAAATGGGGTCTTCTCGCTGCGGTCAACTACGGCCAAGCGCGATTCACTAGCAGCAGAACTAGAACGAGGTAAGTATAATATTTTGTTCGCGTTTTCGAACAATTCTGAAATGTTCTAACCAGCTATTATATATTCATTTAGATCCTCAGCTTTCTACAGCAAAGCGACAACAGAGAGCACAGGTGTTTACATCTAGT